>APFE030552313.1:2598-25325 GCA_000404065.3 Pinus taeda | reverse complement strand
CAGATCATAACATTCATACAATAAAACACGCGTCAGTAATTCAGATCTAGTCTATCCATAATCAAACCATATAATGATAAACATTCCAAGCCTTAAGATCCTAATCCATCATTCATCATCATCCAAATGAGTGCATCCTTGGTTCAGATCAAGCAAAGCATCATAAACCCATAACTAGCATATCAAATATTCAATCCTTGCACTTTTTCTCACCTCACCTTGGCCTAATGATCTTCTCCTTATATGGGTTTAGGATTCTCTCAATACCATGGTCCAAAACCATGTAGAACCAATACCTTGGACCCAATAACTGGGTCAACACTTTGGACGAAATACCATGGAACAATACCAAAATACCATGGACCAAATACCACAGACCAAAACTTAGATTTCCGACATGTACGCGCCTTTCCTTCTATGAACCTGCGTGTGTACGTATATGCATATTATGTTCTACTCATCCATGTGTGTACTCACTTTCATCAAGATTAACCTACGTATACGTCTCTCTTGACCTGTTGTACTATGATCTGTCATCTGATTGAGTTGCCACCTGTATCATACCTCTGAGTGAGTTTCCATCAAGGACAACACCTGTATCATAATGCCAACAACTACTGTGACCAATAGAGGTCAAGAGTTAGTAAGGAGAGTCTGTGTACTCAAAAGGGACTTGGGGGATCCAAGTATAGTCTTACTGATGTGTATCTATTATGTGAGACTCAAATTGAGCTCACTGTTGTAAAAAATTTGCTTTGAAAACATAATAGGGAGGCCACCACTGAAGATTGGACCAGGAGATGTAGCCCAGGAGTATTGGGTGAACTCCTTATTAAACTTGTTGTGTTTATATGTGTTTCCTATTATGTTTTCCTTAACTACTTCATTGCCTGTGTATTTCGCAATCTTATCGATCCATTGCATAAAATAACATAGGCACATCCTTGCACATGAGTCTACAATACCTTATTGTTTGTCTTAGATCAATTACAGATCAATACATGGGTTCACAAGGATCCTACAAAGGAACCTAAGTTTGACCTAGAACGCGCAAAGGAGATGTTCATGGAAGCTAAGAAGAGCTTCACAAAGGCCTCTACTTCAGGTAGTAAGGATCAACCAGAGCCAGGGATAGATCCTTCTATGCTTACTACCTTTCTGGAGACATGCATGAAGTTGTTGTACGACAATAAGGCAGTTAAGGGACTACAGGAATTGATCACTAGGTGTGCAGGGTCAGAAGAATCGCTGGTAGTCTAGAAATTGGGGAAGAAAATGTTGTGCACTAAAAGGGAGATGAGGTTGACTACGTAGATTGGTGAGTATGAAATGGATCAGGTCATCCTATATCTGAGATCGAACATGAATGTGTTACCAAAGCAGACATGGGAACGTATGGGCAGGCCCGTGTTATAGTGGTCCCCTATTCAATTACGAATGGAGATCCAATAAAAGATTTTACCCATGGGGAGTTTGCAAGGGGTAACAGTCGATGTTGAAGGCACAAGCACACAGACGAACTTTGAAGTAATAGAGATTGTCAATGACAACAATCCTTATCCCACCTTGCTAGGAATAGACTAGGCCACTAATATGAATGGAGTCATCAACCTGAAAAAGCGGAAGATGATATTCGAGAAAAGGTCCTTATGCATACTAGTCCCACTAGACCCAATCGAAGGAGCGTGCTACAATGAACCAGTGCACGACGATGAAAGCGATGATGAGTTGGATTGTATTTACCAAATAACCATGCAAGACCAAGAGTGGGTGAACCGAACTGCAGATGGGATAATCTCGTGGGAGCGTGATAGCTCCTGCACATTAGATTCAAATGAAGAAGTAGAACGCTAGAAGAACCAGTTGCACAAAGTGACAATGCTGAATTGCAACATGATGATTAGATCACTGTGGTACGTAATGACAGAGGCAAGGGAGCTACCAACCTACAATGGGGTGACAACGGTGGATGAATTCCTAGACAAATTTGAAAGCACAGTACCGGAACAACAGCGGTATGGTGTGCTGGAATGGGCCCTGTGTGAAACACCTTCACGACGGTGGAGTACACTTCAAAAGACCATTGTAAATTGTCATGAATGTAGAAGACTGATGCGCTTATGATTTGGAAGCCCCCAGCATTGAATGAGATTCAGGAAGTGATGAACAAGCAGCTTGCACACCCACCTGTGTCGATGCGTGCAAACATGTGCTGTGCAAGCACATACCAGACTAAGGATAAAAAATCAGAACCAGACACGGCAGTGAGAAAAGTGACACACACCACAAATATTCCACGTCGAAGCATTCAAAAAGCTATATGGAATCATGAACAAAGTTTACCAGGTCAAACGAACTGATTGGGACCTGCGTGCACCAATAGTTCGATGGGCCTATAGGGCCATAAGCTAAAATCAGAGCACAGAAGTGAACCCAACACTGACTAGAAGAGAAGAAACCATAAGAACTAAGAAGAATCCCGCTAAAATAGCTCCCACAGTTGGGATAGTACGTGAAGACCAGGGTAAAGGAATTATGCAGTTACAGGAACCCATTTAGTGAGGGAACTTGAAACTTCACGAACTCGAAGACGATTGGGTATGGCTGAGAAAGAAAAGCGTGATATTGGACGAAGAAATAAAAGAACTGGAAAACAAAGTCATGCAAGCATTCTGCGCCAAGAAACTAAGCATGATGGGACAAGGAATAGCTAGCCATACTACTGTAGTAGAAGAATTTATGACCCTGCAACCATGGCTGCGACCGCACCTTACTAGACAAAATAAATAGGGGAGTGCACCGCATAAGGAGGAATGCAAGGCGTTGACTGGTGCGAGGGTAACTAAGGAAGGTGAGTTGAAGCCTCACACCAGTGGTGTGACCACCTGACTAGCTGTAGGGAGCATAGTCTCGGCACTCCAAGGAGTTGAAAGAGAGCACGGAACTATAAAAGAGTCTGTATGGTAGCTACGTGACAAGGAGGTTGCGCACAGGATTAGTATGACACATGGGTCACATCCACACATAGGGGGTTGCGTTTCCACGTGCGTAGGCTGGGAAGTGACCATTGGTGTCACTATTGATGACAAGGTGTCCAATTTACAACAATGAGGAGCAGGCAACAGGCAATTAAGACATGAAGTCAAAACTAGATTTGGGACTAATTGCCGCCAATCTCACATTAATGAGATGAATAAGGGGGGAATGGTCAAATTTGAATTCAAAAGGGCCTATAAATCATAGGTGGCTCTCCATCGAACAACCCTTGATGTTTTGGGAATTCATTTGGTGCGCTATCAATTGGGTATGGACCTAACGAATTTGGAGGTTGTGAGATCAAGTTTAGTATTTAAGACATTGCCAAAGGAGACACAGGATTTCCAGATAAGAATGATGTCAACAACCAAGGGAGCCAGGCAGAGCTCTACGCTGTTGGTGGGGGATGCACTGTAAATCCCTAAATCACCCTGGACACAAAGGCCCAAAAAGGTGTTGAAAATGCAACAAGATGATGGAGCTTAGTGAAAAGAAGTCGCCTTCACTAAGTGGGCTCGCAGACTATTTTTGGCGCAAAGTCTATTTTTAGACTGTGTCTATTTTTAGACATATGGATCATGGTCTATGAGTTGCAGGATACTATTTATGGATTATTGGTCATGTTGGTAAAAATAGATGGACCTCTATTTTTAGACTGCCAGTCAAAAAATAGAACAGTCGAATATTATTAGCTCTTAATAATATTTGGACTATAAACATTAACTTATCCTCTTACAACACTTCAGTTCGAGCTACGGATGTGGCACATGCAACTGCTAGAAGGAAATACACTTTTCCTATGGGTTAGTTGAGCTATTGCATGGTGGACTTTAGTTAGAACTCAAGTGATTGAGTTTGGAGGAGTTGATTGAGGAGTTGATGGAGTTGTGTTCAGTTTGACTTAGTTGAACTAGTTGTATTTAGTCTAACTCAAAAATACACTAGTGATGAGTGGTATGAATTAATTAGTAATTAATTCACTAATTATTAACTCATAAATCAACTAAAGAATACATCAGTTAACTCAGTGCATGGACAGTTCAGTGGAGACAAGTGTTAGAGGTGGGTGAAAGCGTGAGACTACTATCAGTTGTGACTATAGCTGTGCATGATATTTGCACAATCATTGATCGAGATTGCCAATGAGGATTGTGCAGTACAAGCCAAGGGGATTCGAACTTGGATCTCATCTATTCTCAACTTGGATTGCGCAGTAGAGGCAGGCAAACAGTGGAGGATATTTGAACCCGTGACTTGTTCAAATCTGAGCTAGTTTATGTGTAGCATGTGGAGATAGTACTGAGTAAACTGTGAGGAGTAATTGTACTATGTATTGTTACATGTTCTCTATCATTATAATATACAGATAGTTGGGGGTTTTCAGCTGTATGCTTTCCCCATGTTATCATTCAGGTTGTTCCCCAGGAGGATACTAGGAGGGAATACGGCCGAGGTAACCACTAACCAATCTTTTAGATGCAGTTTCTAGCCAATCTGCATCCAGAGAGGGCTTTGTCTCTATAATTTAGCTTTTCTTTGAGGTATTTTAAGCTAGTTATGATGTACAGGGGTTTTTGTTTTAAGTTTTGGATGGTGATCTTAGACAGAACTGGGATGCAAGTGTGAACAGTTTATTCCATTGGGCTAATGGAGTCTATGAGGGTGAACCGCTGAATATGATTCTTTGACTAAAGGTGATCCTACAGAGCAAGGTAATCAATCTTAGAACAATTTTATAATATGAAAATAGATGGAATGAAATCCAGTGGGTGAAGGGCAGTTAAGAATCCTTCATCATGTTGGCAGAGGGAAAATGCCTGAGTATTATCAAGGAGCAGTAAAGAATTCCTTGTTAAAATTTAAAGTGAAAGAATCAGTGGGAACAGGAGCAACTAAGAATTCCTGTTTATGCTAATTCTGAAGAAAACATAAGTAATAATAGCGATTGAACACAGAGTGTATTTAAGCAAATTCTGGGTTATTCTTTTTCTCTGTTACTAAGATTGTGAAACATGTATGAAATTTGCAAACACAGAAACTACAAAACGTAGGTTAGGATGACTTATTGATCCATAGAAAGACAAAAATCTTGTAGTAGGACCAAGAGCATCAAATCCACATTCAGACGGTGCAGCAACAGTGAACTTCAATAGCCTTTGTATTAAAAATCCTCAAATTTACAGCGTAGTCCAGAAGAGATATCACCAATCCTGAATACATCTCTTGGGGAGGTATTTATACAAAAAGAGTTACAAAATATCTCATAGAGAAAATATCAAGCAATAACTTTATCCATCTACTTCTACAAAGGAAGTAAATGACATTGAAAACAGAGGGCAATGAATGTAGGAGTAATTGTTGCGGTGCTGGCTACCTTAGGTGGTCAGATATATTTGACTTTTTAACTCAATGAGTCAGCTGTTGGCTGTCTCTTTATTTTGCGTTCCTGCATTGCTGTCCCAGCCCTTCATCCGTGCCTAATTCCGCTTTAATACGTTTTGGCATGACTTCCTTCCTCTGTTGTTTTCATGTTTATGATATGTGGAACATGCATTGAAGTTGATTAAATGCATATGATCAAAAAGAGAAGTAAAACTACCTTGGTAAAACCTCTAACATGCTCTGCCACCATTGGTCTATTGGCAACTGGTGTCTTTGTAGTTTTATCAATATTTCATTAGCTTCAGTATACCTGTAGAAATTGGGCCGGACTTCAAAAAGATGCGTTATTTCATGCTCAATATAGAACAGATTTTCCAACTTGTCATATAAGCTCTGTCCAGAGGGAGGTGCTATGTCTTCTGAAGTGCTTGATGATGCTGTGATCTGATTGGCAATATATGTATTCACCCTGTGAGCATATTGTTCATGTGTCAACAATCTCTGATTGCTGGTTAACAAATTGGGTAGACCCTTTTGCTGCAAGACTGTAAACTTTTATGTAAAATCATTTATTTCTATCTGCATTTCTTGACACTTTCTCTCCAGATTTTGTATAAAATTCCTCATGGTTAGCACCTTTTTAACTGTCAAAATAGTACATGTTATGTCTCTGATATCTAGAGCTTCTAGTTGTTCTCTGGTATGAGTATTCAAAAAATGAATTAGTTTATTGGCATCTTCAGGCATGTTTCCCAATAAATCTCTGGCCTTTTGAATCTCTACTTGGGCCATTTCTATCAATTTAATTTGCTCATGGATAGTCTGTATTGATCTCCATTGAGCAGTGATGGACTAGCCAATTTTAGTCCACAAAATTGTTTTGATTTCTGATAGAGGTTTGTGAAGAGAAAGATCTTTCTCCGAGGATTTTACCTTGTTTTCCAATGCTTTTACCTCTCTTGTTTTTTCTGCCGCAGTTATTTTAGATTTATCATAGCTTACCTCTAACTTGGCCAGTTTTTCTTTGGCTTCCTTTAGCTTTGCCATTTGGAGTTCTAACTCCTTTATTGCCTTCATCATCTCTTCCATGCTCATGCTGGTATCTGGTACGGTTGTTGTTGCTGGTGCTGAAGTATCTGTGGTTGATGTACCTATTGCTGGGACAATGGGAGGTATTGCTGTTGTGGTTGTGGGGGGGGGGCAGTTGAGCCTGTTGGAGTTGTTTCAGGTGGCTGGGAAGTCGACTCTCCCTGCTTGGCTTGCAATGATTTCTCCAGTTCCTACTCCATATCATTTAACCTTTGATTCATCCTTATCAATAAGTCCACCATGTCTTCCTCTGCCTTTTTCTGTACCAGCTTTGTTGTTTGTGGATGCATGGTAACAGGTACCTTTAATTGTTTCCTTAGTGCAGCTATATCCTCCTCTTTTTTCTTTATGAGTGCCTTGATGCCCTTTGCATCCTTGGGATCATGGCCGAGCTCAACGATAATTTATTCTAAGGACCTAATCCTGTTGTCCTTGGCTAAGGAGGAAGTTTTTTCCAATTCTAATTGGGCAGAGGTATTGTGCAATGAATTTTGCAGTTTGTGGGTGAGTAATGCCTTGTCTGCCAAGGTGGAGTACACCATTTCCCCAGTTTGTTTGTGTAATTCAATCTGGTTTATTGGGTGGATGTCTTTAGAGAGAACTTCCAGATTGGTTCTAATATAATTAGCAGCTGACTATGGTTGCTGCATTTTGGGCTTGAAATGACTGAAGATTATCTTTCTCTCCTGAATATCATAAGCAGACATTAGCCTTTGTTGATTGGTGGGTGTTGTCCTCATCAGATGATTATAAAGTTGCATCCTCACTGGATCATTCTTTGCTTTTATCTCGGTGAATTTTTTCTTAATATCTAAGCCTTGCTTGCTTTGAGGCCTGGTGGATGAAATTTCCACACTATGTTGCTTCTCTAGCTCTTGCTGGAATGAGCTAGTTGATGTGCCCGCCATTGGAGAAGTTTGCTGCTCAGTCCTTTCCACATCCCTCATGCTACCTATGGCTTCTTCTAAAAATTCCTCCTCAGAATAGGGATTCAATCTCTGCCTCTTATCTTTTGTTTGTTCCGTTGGTCCACTAGTAGGGGTACCCTCTTCTCTATCTCTCTTTTTGCTCTTTTCCTCATTTTGAGGAGTCTGTAGTATAGGGACTTCCGGTGCCTTGGTTTGAGCTGGGGGAACTTGCCCTTGACCCTGTTCTTTTGATGTGGCAGGCTGATCCGCCATTGTTTGTTGCTCTGAATCTATTATCTGCTTGCCTTTAACTGACCGTGTGCTGGCCTTTTGTGATGGTTGCTGAGAAGTCCCAACAAAAGATGTGTCACCTCCTATGTGTTGTCGTAGCTTGAAGGATACCTGTCCAAAAGAGTCCAGGTCAAGTGTTTTTTCAAGCTCTTTCATAGCCTTTTCCCTTTTTTCTTCTTCAGTAATTCCCTCAACTAATGTGCCCTCTAACCATTCTTGTTGATTAGCATATTGCTAGATTTTAGGGATTTTGCAATGAACATATGCTGGCAACTTATTCTTCACCTACCTATAAATTATGAAATGATTGGGGTCATATGGTGCCCAATAAAAACTCTATTACTGCTTAATTTGGTGCCCTGAAATATTGTCAGCCTCTTGCCAAGCTTCCCTTTTATTGAAGATGAAAGGACCCAGTTGATTTCTTATTTTGAGTTGTGCCTTTTTCCTGGCCTCACAAAAATGGTTTAAGTCTACTTGGATAAACTGCCTGAAGTATTGCAGTGCAAATAGTCTCATTGGTAGATATTTTGGCAGTTTATAGGGGCACAACTCACAGCTATATATTCGGATTTCAGTGTAATTTTGGTAAAAGTACCAGTCACCTATGTTGTAGCTCTTAGAGAGCTATATAATTTTCTGCATTTCACCAGAAAGTCTATCCGGAGGACTTGTCATTAGTAAAGAAGAGGCTGGATGTATGAACAGATCAATGAATTCACAGTAGGTGTAAGGGGACTCATACACATGGTGGAAGACTGAGGTCCAGAATATCATAGACCTTATTTCTCCTTTAGAATCCATTTTTCTAATGGAAAATTTGAAAACTATCTGGTTGATAGTAAAGAAACAGATGATATAAGTATGATGTATATTTGAAAACTCCCTCCCTGTCCATGCTCATGAATTGATCATGCATCTTATCAGCAATGAAAGTGGCATAATCATATTTGACAGCAGGTGGCTGTCCTGGAGTGAATATTGATAAAAGAACCAGAGAGGTTTCATCAACATATTCACAAGTTTTGTATCAAGGAGGAATTTTCCTGCTTCGGTAAACCAAGAGTCTAGATAAGGAGGAGGTTGCTGAGGTTGACAATCTGGCTTCATAAACAGCTGGGTTATTCTGGTTATCTATGAGCTTGGCAGTTTGACACCTTGATTAAGTAAGAATCCCATGGAAAGAGGAGTCAAAGGCCCAATTGGCTTAAAATGCAGCATTTCATTTATAGATTCAGGGGTGATATAAAATAGAACTGTTCCAGAAGGAGACATCACTGCCCTTTGAGTGGGCTCATAATTGGCATGGAATTGGTGAATGATGTCAGGAAAAACATTGACACAAGGGAGGTAGTACATGGGCATATTGGACTCCCAAATTCCAAATACATCAGCTTTGTTCCTCTAGCTGTTCCTGATCTTACTGAAAGCTTGGAGATGAGATTTATGACCAATTAAATCTTTGATTTGGAAATCCTTATCAGTTAGGGGTAACTATTCAAGTTCTTTATGTGGAGCATTGAGAGGGGCAATATTGAGGGCCACTGGAGCAGGGGCCTCCATTTTGCTAAATTGTCGGTGATATTTAGTTGAAATCTGGGTCTATGCAACAGTAGTAAATAAAACAATAGCTGTGGGGCCTTTATCAGGGAACGACAGACCAAATTCAACTCAGAATTAACTTACTGGGTAAAGAATTGTAGTAAACAATAAAGCTTGCAGAGTTTTTTAGTAGAAAATGGATAGAAGTAGTTCAGGGTCATTTTCCTTCAGTAATTGCATACCAACATGAACTCGAGCTTGACTCAGTGGGAGAAATTTACAGAGGGAGATGGAGTTTGCAAGTTTTTTTTTTTAGTAAAAAATGGGCAAAAATAGAGGTTATGGTGCGCCTTTTTGCAAGTATTTTGATTAATTTGATTCAAACTTGGGTGATTTTTAGAGATTTTGCAGTGGAAGTAAAAATAGGGTTCGAAAATAAAATATATGTAAATACCTATTTTAACCAGTGGACTCGGCGATTTGCAAGTGGCGGACTGCGCTGAAAGACTGGAGTGTGGAGTATTTTGGCTTGAAAGCGGGCTGTGCGGTCGAGTGACTGCTCTCGGACGTAAATTGGCATGCAGATGTTGCACAGAAGAAACAAACAGGAATGAACGAAAATGACGTTTTCATGTCTTTTTGACAAAAAAGTTGATTTTGGTAGGTTTTGGCGCATTCAGGTTGGGTGACGTTAGCATGACGTAATGTTTGTCGTGTAGCGGGTGATGTGGTGCTGACATGGCGATGACAAGGATGTAACATGGTAAACAGTGTGGCAGCGATGAGGGGTGACGTCAACAGATGACGTGGTCATGATGTCAGCGGGGAGGCAATGGGGAGCGATGAGCGGTATTTCTCGCACCGCTTTTGGGCAAGGGATGTATTGGGCGGAAGGGTCACGATAGTGCCAGGCGGGTGACGTGTGTCCCCTATATGGAAGCAACGCCGCCATTTTCCCAGAAGGTAAAGATCAGTGATCGGGGTGGTCGTGATATGGCCGCGGACCGTCCAATTTGAGGGCCCCGATCTAATGGTGGATGGGACGAGGAGTTGGCGGAGGTGTAAGGCATGTTAAATTAACCACTTTTTCAAAGGTTTGGGGGTTGCTTTATTGTTTATGCGGGTGGCCTTTGGTTATTTTTTTAACCAAATGTTGAACAAATCCCGATGCAATGCGTGGAGGATTCTTATAGGTCCAGGGTGAACCTATAATTTCCGACAAGCTATACGTTGATATTACAACCGGGGCGGTACATCAGAGTGTTTTGGGGTTTTTTATATAGTTTATACAATAGGGGCAGGGAAAATATTATATAGGAACTATATAATAAAGTTAGTATGGTAATATGAAAGGTATGATGTTTAAGCAAAGCACTAAGTTTGAAAAGTGAAAACTTAGGCTATAGGGAGGGTCAAAAGAAGAAAGATTTTACACAAGAAATGTGGCTTCTTGGCCCATGGGGAAAACATTATTTTGCTGAAACGTTCACCTAAAATGGAGTGGTCTAGGGACTTTGAGCAGATCTCAATATCCTAGTGGGATGTTAGTAAGTGATTGTTGTGAGAAGAATGAGGGGGAGTTAGACATGCAACATCTGATCTGTTACCACAGCTTGCCATGGCATTTCTAATAGTAATGAGATGAATCATCTTTGAGAAACAAGATTCCCCATACAACTGCTTGTGCAACATCAAAACTACTTACCCATTCTATTACTCCTAACATTTTTTCTTCATTTTCATTGGGTGCATTTGAACTATCAAACCCTGATTCTCTTCTTTTCTTTTAGCTGCCATCCTATCCAAATCTACCCTTATCTCTTCCAAGGGCCTAGATTAAACAGTTGGGCTCCTTTTCTTCTCTACCTATCTACTCATCTGCCAAGCTTGAACTGTTTGGACAGACCTCTATTATCTATTCTAAGACAAGTAAATTCAAATATGAACTTTGGCCAATATTAAGCTGTTTGGCCATTCATAAACCATAATAAGAATCAAGCAACTGTACATAGTGAATTTTTCAACAATGGAACAGTAGTGGCATTTGAACTAGCACACTATCCTGGTCTTTTGGTTGGGGTTCATTTCTTTCATTTTTTTCTCTTGACCATTTCCTTCTTTTTGCCCTTTGATTTTTCTTTGAGGGCATACCCTCTCTTCATTTTTTAATTTTCTTCATTTCTTTTGAAAATATGGAAACCTTTGCAGCATGGAAAGGATGAACATATTTGGCATTTCATCAGTCAATCATGAAAAATGAAAACTATTGTATAGGAGAATAACATTGGTTCCACTTGGGGATGGCTTTTCCTGGTGAAAAGTCAAGAACATCAGGTCAGATGGCCTTATGTATAATCTTTGCTGTATTCTAAAACTTTTTCTTTGCTTCAGCTAAACTGTGCACAGGACTTTGTAAAAATATGCACATCTCCTTATGATCTGCTCCAAATATTTGCATTTCTGTTTTTGGATACTCTATTTTGACTGTTTTTTCTCATATTTACAGTTCCCAAGTTTCTTTTGATAATCCCTGATAGACTAAAATGTTACATAAAAGGTGGGATAGTTCCCTGATTTTCCTCAAAATCTGCTATACATATTCCTTCCTATCTTATTGCTGAAAATAAATTGCAGAAAGTAAACACTGTTATGTACAAATTAAAGTGTTGATATCTCAAAAAACTAAATCAAAATAGTGCTTCAGCATTCGACCATTGACTGGTCCATCCTTTGGTTCTGTACTATTCAGGCTTTTCAAAAAGTAGGTGTTGTTTCCTTGTGCTGCCTGAATAATAAAAGGTCCTCTCCACAGGAAATCAAATTTCCCATGTTTTCCTTTATCTTCCCTCCCGGAGTCCCACTTTAAGACCTTATCCTCAATGTAGAAATCCTCTACTTTGGTTCTTCTATCAAATACCTTTTTAAGTTTTTCTTGTAGAACCTGAGATCTCTGATAGACCTCTTCTCTTGTCTGCTGTAAATGAATAGTTTGATTGATTCTTCTCTAAATATGATTAGGTTCTTCCTGCACTTCTTGCAACAAATTTATCATAGGGATTCCCAGATATGAAGGGAATACTGCCTCCATACCATAAACAAGCTCACAAGGGCTCGTTCCAATAGATCTCTTAGTGGCCAATCTGTCTGCCCATAGTGCATTTACAAGCTTTTTATGCCAATTCTTCTTGTTTTCTTCCAATACTTTCTTAATGATATTGATCAAACTCTTATTGGATGACTCAGCTAAATTGTTACCTTGAGGGTAATAGGTTGTGGAGTGGCCTAAGGTAATGTGGTACTTGTGAAAAAAATTGATCATTCTCTTGGATTTGAAGGCAGCAGCATTATCTGTTATAATCTTCTCTGGACAGTCAAATCTAGACAGGATGTTGGTCTCTAAGAATTTTATGATCATTGAATCATTGGCTCGTCTACAAGGGATGGCCTCTATCCACTTAGTGAAGTAATCGGTGGCAATAAGGATCCACTTGTGTTGGCCAGAGGATGGAGGATGAATTTCGCCAATGAAGTCTAAACCCCATTGATGAAATGGTTTTTCAGTGGAAATTGGCTTGAGGGGCAAAGGCAACAACTTCTTCTTGCCTTCAAATATTTGACATTTGTGGCAAGAAGTTACAAACTTTCATACATCAGCAAATAGGGTGGGCCAATAAAATCCAGCTCTTAGGATTTTTTTCAGTAGTTGATTTCCAATACAAATTTCCACCACAGTCCCCTGCATGGAATTCTTTCAACACTTTGTCAGTTTCATCCTTAGTTAAGAAATTTAGTAAAATTCCTTCATGATTTTTCCAAAATAAAGCATCATCTACAATACAAAAATTTGTAGCCTTCATTTTCAGAAATGTTTTCTTAGTTCTAGATAACCCTGGAGGATCTTGCAAGTTTAGCAATACATGAATGATATCAGCATACCAAGGTGATTGTAAAAAGGCCTCATTGATCTGTGGAGTCACCATCTCCTGTTCATTATCTAGTTCATTGATGTCAAGGGCCTGAAAATTGGTTTCAGTCATAAGTTTTGCTAATCCTTGTCTTTTTATCAGTTTTGTTGGTTTAATTTCAATGTCATATTCCAAGATGTTAGCTATCCATTTGCCTCTTTTGCCTTCAACCCCTTCTTGAGTTAAAATATCCTTGACAACAGTATTTGGCACATATGCAATTACATGAGAATATAAGATATACACCCTGAAGTCCTTAATGGCTTTTACAAGGGCATAAGCCTGTTTTTCCATGATTTGATATTTCAAAGGTGCATCTCTAAGTGCTTTGCTGAAAAAAGCTATGGGTTTTTCACTTCCTTGGTAATCTTTCTGTAATAGGACAGCAACAATAGTATGTTGTGAGGAAAAGGAGAAGATTATAAAGTCTCTGTCAAATTTTGGGCTTGTGAGGACTGGTGTTTTAGTTAAAGCTATTTTGATATCTTCAAAGGCTTTTTTAGCTTCTATTGTCCATTTGACCTTAGAATCCTTTTTTAGCATGTTGTTCAACAATCTTATCAGTTCAGCCAAGTTGGGTATGAATATTCTTAAAAAAATGATTTTCCCTAGGAAAGCTTGCAGTTATTTGATATTTCTTGGGTGAGGAACTTGCAGAATAGCTTATATTCTATCCGGGTCAATTCTAATGCCTTCTTTGAAAATTATGTGGCCCAATAATTTTCCTTCTTCTAGGCCGAATAATGAATTTTTTGGATTTAGTGATATACCATATTTTCTACAAATTAAAAACACTTGTCTCAGATGATCTAGGCATTGCTGATCTGATTTGGAAAGTGAGATCATCTAGGTATATGACTAGGAAATCATGAAAAATGAAACCTATTGGTATAGGAACCTAACAGTGGCTCCACTTGGGGATGGCTTTTCCTGGTGAAAAGTCAAGAACAGTAGGTCAGATAGCCTTATGTACACCTCTTGCTACATTTTGAAAATTTCCTTTGCTGTAACCAAACAGTACACAGTACCTTGTAAAATATGCCCATCTCCTGATGATCTTATTCAGATATTTGCATTTTTGTTTTGGATACTTTTTGTTCTCATATTTACAGTGCCCAAGTGTCCTTTTTCCAATTCCTAATGGACTAAAAGGTGACACAAAAAGGTGGGGCAGTTCTTTGACTTTTCCGCAAAATTTTCTCCATATTCTTTCCTATCTTATTGTTGAAAATCAACTATAGAAAATAAACACTGTTATATAGAAGTTAAAATTCTGATATTTCAGCAAACTGGATCAAAATAGTGCTTCAGCATTCATCCATTTACTAGCCCATCCTCTGGTTCTATACCATCTAGGCTTTTCAAAAAGTAGGTGTTGTTTCCTTATATAGTCTGAATGATAAATGGTCCTCTTCATGGGAAATCAAATTTTCCATGTTTTCCCCTATCTTCTCTTCTGGAATCCCACTTTAAAACTTTATCCCCAATGAAGAAATCCTCTACTTTGATTCTTTTATCAAATATATTTTTGAGCTTTTCTTGTAGAACCTAAGATCTTTGATATACCTCTATTGTTTGTTGTAAATGAATAGTTTGATTGATCCTTCTCTGAATATCATTAGGTTCTTCCTGTATTTCTTGCAACAATTTTATCACTGGGATTCCCAAAGAAGAAGGGAATACTACCTCCGTACCATAAACCAACTCATAGGGACTTCTTCCAATGGATCTCTTGGTGGTCAATCTATCTGCCCATAGTGCATTTACAAGCTTTTTATGCCAATTCTTCTTGTTTTCTTCCAATACTTTTTTAATGATGTTGATCAGGCTTTTGTTGGAGGATTCGGCTAGACCATTACCTTGAGGGTAATAGGTTGTGGAATGGCCTAAAGTAATGTGGTATCTATGGCAAAAATTGATCATTTTCTTGGATTTAAAAGTAGCAACATTGTCTGTCACAATTTTTTCAGGACAACCAAACCTAGACAAGATGTTGGTCTCTAAAAATTGCATGATTACTGAGTCATTGGCTTGCCTACAAGGAATGGCTTCTATCCACTTGGTAAAGTAGTCTGTGGCAGTAAGGATCCATTTGTGTTGGCCAGAGGATGAAGGGTGGATTTCTCTAATGAAGTCTAAACCCCATTGTTGAAATGGTCTTTCAATGGAAATGGGCTTGAGGGGTAGAGGCAACAACTTCTTCTTGCCTTCAAATATTTGGCATTTGTGGCAAGAAGTTACATATTTCTTTACATCAGTAAATAGGGTGGGCCAATAAAATCCAACCCTTAGGATTTTATCAGCAGTTGATTTCCAATATAAATGTCCACCACAATCCCCTGCATGAAATTCTTTCAAAACTTTGTCAGTTTCGTCCTTAGTTAAGCAATTTAGTAAAATGCCTTCATGATTTTTCCAAAATAAAGCATCATCTACAATAAAAAACTTTGAAGCCTTCATTTTCAGAAATCTTTTCTTAGTTCTGGATAACCCTAGAGGAGCTTGCAGGTTTAGCAATACATGAATGATATAAGCATACCAAGGTGATTGTGAAAACGCTTGATTGATTTGTAGAGTCGCCATCTCTGACTCATTATCCAGTTGATTTATGTCAAGGGCTTGAAAGTTGGTTTCAGTCATAAGTTTGGCTAATCCTTGTCCCTTTATCAGCTTTGTTGGCTTGATTTCGATGTCATATTCTAGTATGGTAGCTATCCATTTGCCCCTTTTGCCTTCAATTCCCTCTTGGGTTAGGATGTCTTTAACAACAATGTTGGGCACATAAGCAATCACATGAGAGTATAAGATGTAAACTCTAAAGTCCTTAATGGCCTTTACAAGTGCATATGTTCGTTTCTCCATGATTTGATATTTGAGTGGAGCATCTCTAAGTGCCTTGCTAAAAAAGGCTATGGTTTTTTCACATCCTTGGTCATCTTTTTGAAGAAAAACAACAGCAATTGTATGTTCTGATGCAAATGAGAATATGATAAAGTCTATCAAAATTCGGGCTTGTAAGGACTGGTGTTTGAGTCAAAACTTTTTTCTTCAAAGGCTTGTTTAGCTTCTGTTGTCCACTTAACCTCAGAATCTCTTTTCACCATGTTGTTCAGCAATCTTATAAGCTCGGCGAGATTTGGTACGAATCTTCTTAGAAAATTGATCTTTCCCAAAAAGGCTTGCAATTATTTGATGTTTCTAGGGTGAGGAACTTGCAGAATAGCTTATATTTTATCCAGATCAATTCTAATGCCTTCTTTGGAGATGATATGGCCCAATAATTTTCCTTCTTCTAGGCCAAATAGTGATTTTTTTGGATTTAGTGATATACCATATTTTCTGTAGATTAAAAATACTTATCTAAGGTGATCTAAGTGTTCTTGATCTGATTCAGAGAATTCTGTAAGGTCATCTAGGTAAACGACTAAAAATTCATGGATTTCTTTAGAAAAAGCTATATCCATGGCTCTTTGAAAAGTTGCTCCTGCATTCTTGAGTCCAAATGGCATTTTTACATATTTGAAGGTTCCCCAAGGGGTTATAAAAGCAGTTTTATCTTAATCATCAGGGTGCATTAAGATCTGATTGAAGCCTGAGAATCCATCCAACAGTGAGATCTTTGAAGCACCCACTTCCCTGTGTAGAATGTGATCTATTTTGGGTAAGGTGTAGTTGTCTTTTAAAGAGACTTTGTTCAAATTTCTCAAATCGACACACAACCTAATCTCTCCTGTTTTCTTTCTAGTGGACACCAAATTCGAAACCCATTCTGAGAATCTGTTGGGTGCAATAATTCTAGCGTCATACATCCTTTTGACTTCTTTCTCAATTAGAGGGAGGAGCACAGGGTTGACCCTCCTAAGTTTCTACTTGAAAGGTTTTTGATTTTCTTTGAGAGGTATGGTGTGTTGAATGACAGAAGTGTCATAAGACTTTAGGTCCTCGTAGCTCCATGCAAAAACATCCTGAAATTCTTTAAACAGTTCAACATACTTTGTCTTTTGGTCGAAGGGCAAATTTTAGGACAATTTTATGATTTTGGGATTTTCTGCAGTTCCTATATTACAGTCCTCAATTTCTGCGTTTAATGGTTGCATTTTAGGTTTCCTAGAAATGTCATTTGAGTAAAAAATGTCCTCTAAAGAAGTCAGGCCTGTAGGTAAAAAATTATCCTTCAAATCAATCACTTCACATTCTGCTCCAATAGCATCATTACATTCTGTTTCTTCAAGTTCCTGTAAATCTGCTTTAGCAAACTTTGTTGGCTGTAGAATTTCGTTTGCTGTTTCAGCAGAAATATGTGTCTGAATTTTGTCTATTTGGTCATTTTCACTCATGGTGCTTGTATCTATTTTTGTGCTGGAAAACTCCTCTTTGAGGGTCAGGAAATTATTGATTTGAATGTCACTGCCAAATACTTGCCAATTTTTGACATTATCAGCTACAGCTGGCCTATGTTTAATCTCAGCTGAGTATCAGTGATTAGGCTTAAATGGCAATTTACAAGTACTGGCAAAGGTTGCTAGACTATGAGCATGCAAATTTTGATTCCTTGGAATTTTGGTTCGTTGGGATTCTAAAAAGGTGTTGAGAATTTCAATTGCTATGCCTCTGTATGATCTTAATCTAATGTCATTTGTGATAAAGTTTCCTTTCATTTGCTGAATTATCAAATCAAAATATCCTAAAACTGATATCCTATCCGCCCCTAGGCTTTTGATCGCTTTGAGCCCAAGTAGAAGGGCTTCATATTCGGCCATGTTGTTGGTGCACCTAAAATTTAACCTATATGCATGTCCTTCAGCATGATCATTTTGCATATTGTGTATCCAAATGCCTGCCCCTCCTCCCAGCTTATTGACATATCCATCAAATTCCAAATTCCATAGGATTTCTTGTTTAGATCTATTATCAGGAATTTTCAAGATTTGTTTAGCAGATAGATTTGGATCTTCATTTTCTTTTGGTCTTTCTTGTGTGACTGCTACATGATTGTTCCCAAAGACTTCTTGAATCTGAACTATGGATTTTTCATTTAGGAATTCATTCTGGCTTAAAGCCAAAATTTTAACATCAGTTGGGGTATGAATCTCAGTGTTGTACAAGATGAAAGAATCCATGTCTAAATGCATGGAGTAAATGGGAAAGTTTTGGGGTTTGTCTTGGCTGCTGACCACATAATTCATCAAAGTTTCCCCATATAATCTCTTTGGCTGGCCAAAGACTGAGATGGTGGCATAGGACATGTCAAGCTGTAAAGAACCCTGAAGCTTGGCACCCGAAGATCTAGATAATAACATTCCATATTTGGGTGGGATATCAGCCACTACTACATCCATTAGAATAGTCTTGGCAGGGTATTGGACCATTGAAACACACAGATCTTTAATCAATCCTAGGCATCTAACTTGGCTAGAATCAAATGAGAATAGATCTTTGTATGGTCAGGTTATGTCTAGTTCCAATTTTTCCATCACTGATTTGGGAATTAAGCTATGAGAGGCCCCAGAACCAAACATTGCATTGTGAAGTATCTTATCATGAATATTTAAGATGACATGGAAAGGAGGAACTCGTCCATCTACAAACTTTCCATTTACTTCAGGACCAAATATAAGTTCTGGTTGGTCATCAAGGATATTCATTGCATCTCTATTTTCTGGAATTTGTAGTGACCTACTGATTTGTTCTCTAAAAACTTCATGCCTAGCTAATTCAGACATTGGAACGGCTATTTTTAACTTGCTTATTTTGGTCTCCAAATTGAAAGGTTTTTCAGCTTGTATTTTAACATTTTGGGCAGCAAGGATATCCTTTTCAGCTGAGTTTTCTATAGCTGATTCTTTCACTGGAATATTATGAGCTAAAGTCACTTTTACACCATTTTCTAAAGGTTCCCCTATGATTTCTTCAAGAGGAAAAATAGGTGGAGAGTGTTGGTTTGATTTTTGTTTGGTTGAAACATCTTCAACGGTTAGAGTATTTGGATTTGATATTGATTTAGGAGTAGTTTGTATATGAGAATCCTTGAGTTTGGTTCTAGTAGGTTGCTTGATTGCCCTTTGATTGTTGTCATCAGAGATATCTATTCTCCAACTTCTCAAGTTATACTGTTTATGGACTTCATATACAGCTGTGACATACCCTTCCTTAAAATCAAATGATTCCCCTGATTACATTTGAAACTAACCAAGAGTATGAGCCTCTTGATCTTCTTGAGTTAGGAAAATTTGTTGTCAACCATTGAGACCCATCAAATTAATCGAAGTATCTTCCATGGGTTCACTAGAAGTTGAAGCTTCAGCATAGTTTTGTTGAAATGGTGGTCTGATGTTTTGGTCAGGACCAACTTTCCCAGTGTTAGAATTCTGGTTTTTCCTAAAGTTTGGATTCCTCCCAACATTACTTGGTTGGCCATCCCATGATGATTTCCTCTCAATAGTTTCAACTCTATCCCCAAGTTTGTCCATACCTTTAATAATTGCATCCAATTTTTGTTCAAACGCAGAAGGCTCTTCCTTAAAATTTGTTCTTCTCTCAGATCTGGCCCAGTTTCGTTTAGAAATCAGATTAGCCTCTACACTGACAGCTATGCTTTGCATGTCTTCTAAGCTTCGAGGGGCTCTCTCCCTGAGCTGGTAGGCCATGTCCGAGTCAAATCCATCAGGGAATTTGATCAAGGCCAAGTCTGGTGGAGGTCTAAGATTCTAAGGAATAGCATTATAGACATTATTAAATCTGGCACAGTAATCTTGGACACTTTCTTGTGGTCCTCTTTTTAGGTTCTCATATTCTAATAATATGTGTAGGGGATCCTTATTCTTTTCCCATCTGTTCAGGAAAGTATGATAAAGGGCTTGTGGATCGGCAATTGTATTTGCAGGGAGGGCCCTAAACCAAGTCCTAACATCACGAGTTAGGCTTTGGACAAAAATTTTCATTCTAACATCATCATCATCAATCTCATAATTTTCAAAATAGTCTGTCATTTTCTTTGTATGATGTTGTGTTGTGTAGGTACCAGCACCATCAAAATAGGTGATTTTTCTTTGGTAATCCTGAGGCATAGCCCCTGGATTTGTAGGTAATTGCAAGGGAGCATATCGGTTTGCCATATTTTCAGGGATAAATGTTACAGCTGGAAGAATAGGGATTACAGTTGAAATATGGGTTGTAGATGGTGGGGTAGAAGAGATGGTTTGGGGGAATAATGGTGAACTAGGAGAAGCAACAGTGATAGGAGAAAGGGCTTGTGATTTTCTAGCAGTAAATCGAGTTTGGATAGGTTTCCACTGAGGTGTTTTAGGATTTGAATCAGCAGAACTCTCTTGATTCTTTGGTTTTCTAAGGCTCTTATGGATCAAATTGGGATTTTGAAAAATAGCTGGAGGATTTGGATCTGGGTTTGATCTAGTGTAACGAGTTTTCTTCTTTGGAGCCAGCTTCTAAAAATATATTTTTTAGTATTTTTCTAGAAATATTTTGAAGGATGCTACTTTCGACAGTATGTTCCTAGGAAGTTTTAATGAGAATCTTTGAATTTTCCTAAAGATCTATTGAAAAAAACGAAACTGATCAAATTTTTGGGATAGTTGTTCAAAGCCTAAAACTAGGCTGGAGATAGACTGAAGCAACTTTGATTTAATCATGTAATTGCATAACAATAACAGTTTCAAAGGCTACCTGGCCAACTTCAGGCTCCATCTACAGCTTTAGAAAATAAACAGCAGTAACAAACAATCATTCAGGTCCCCAGTGGAGTCGCCAATGATGTTATCACTGAGGTTGTCCCCTAGGAAGATTCTAAGGAGGGGCTACGACCAAGGTAACCATATTCCAATCTTTTAGACACAGATTCTAGCTAATCTGCATCCAGAGAGGGCTCTCTCTTTAAAGTTTAGCTTTGTTTTGAGGTATTTTAGGCTAGTTATGATGTACAGGGTTTTGTTTCAAATTTAGATGGTGATCTTAGAAAAAACTAGGATGCAAGTCTAAACAGTGTATTCCACTGGGTAGATGGAGTCTGTGAGGATGAACTGCTGAGTGTGTTTTCTTTGGCAAAAGGTAATACTACAGAGCAAGATAAGCAATCTTGGAACAATTTTTTAATCTAGAAATAGATGGAATGAAAGCCAGTGGGTAAAGGGCAGTTAAGAATCCTTCATCATGTTGGCAGAGGGAAAATGCATGAGTATCATCAAGGAGTAGTAAAGAATTCCTCGTTAATATTCAAAGTGAAAGAATTAGTGGAAACAGGAGCAGCTAAGAATGCTTGTTTATGCTAACTCTATAGAAAACATAAGTAATAATAGAGATTGAACGCAAAGTGTATTTAAATAAATTCTAGGCTATTCTTTTTCTCCATTACTAAGATTATAAAAACATATATGAAATATGCAGACACAGAAAATACAAAACACAGGTTAGGAAAACTTACTGATCCATATAAAGACACAAGAATCCTGTAGCATGACCAAGAGCCTCAAATCCACATTCAGATGGTGCAGCAACAGTGAACTTCAACAGCCTTTGTATTAGAATTCCTCAGAGTTACAACGCAGTCCAGAAGAGATATCACCAACCCTGAATACTGTTGAAACGTGTGCAACAAGAAATGCTTGTTGAGAATGCAACAGATGATAGAGCTTAGTGGAAAGGAGTCGCCTTCACTAAGTGGTCCCGCAAGCTATTTTTGGTGCAAAGTCTATTTTTAGACTATGTCTATTTTTAGACATATGGATCATGGTCTATGATTGCAGGTTGCTGTTTATGGATGATTGATCAAGTTGGAAAAATAGATGGACTTCTATTTTTGATGAAAGTGTGAGTGATCAAGTCTATTTTTAGACTTGCTGTCAAAAATAGAAAAGTCAAATATTATTATCTCACAATAATATTTGGACTATAAACTTTGTCTTATTCTCTTGGAGCACTTCAGTTCGAGCTACGGATGTGGCACATGCAATTGCATGAAGGAAATACGTGGTTCTTATGGGTTAGTTGAATATTTGCATTCATGACTTCAGTTAGAACTCAAGTGAGTTGAGTTTAGTGGACTGGAGGTGCAGTTGATGGAGTTGTGTTCAGTTTAGCTTTGTTAAAATGGTTGTATTTAGTCTAACTGGCAAATAGACTAGAGATGAGTTGGGTGAATTAGTTATTAATTAATTCACAAGTTATTAACTCATATTACAACTAATGAATACATCAGTTAACTCAGTTGCATGTCAGTGCATGTTCAGTTCAGCAGGGACAGGTGTTAGAGAATCAGATTGCTATCAGTTGTGACTATAGTTGTGCACCAGATCTTGCACAAATCAGGGGATTGAGTATGCCAATGAGTTTTCATGTATTGTAGCTTGTTCTCACGTGATTTAGCCAAGGAAGGACGTGGCTGCCTTGGTATTATCACCGGTTCTTGTCCAGGTATTGAGCAGCGGAGGCAGGCAAGCAGCGGAAGAGATTTGAGCCAGTGATTGATTCAGATCTGAGTTGTATTGTGTGTAACAGGTGG
>APFE030552304.1:0-41029 GCA_000404065.3 Pinus taeda | reverse complement strand
ATTACATAAATGAACAATTCTTGGATGATACAAATGAAAAGACCTCCTTTCTATATATAGGAGTCTAAGGGTTCATTATATAATCAGAGCCTACATAACAATAATAATGTAAGGGCACAATAATAACAATAGTGGGCTTCTATGGGGCACAATAGTAACAATATGGGCACTACATGGGTACATCAATATAATAAGTGGGTTGTACTAATAACAATAAGGGGTTACACTAGTAGTATAGGGGCCTAACACCATCTTTCCAATAGAATTCGAAATACAAACGCTAAGAACAACACAGGAAGTCGGTGTAGATTTAAATGAGGCTCAGACTAATAGACTACAACGAATTAATGAGCTAGATGAAATGAGGCTCTCGGCTCTTCAACATACTTCATTAATCCAACAACAGAGAGCAAAATGGCACGATGCCCTCATAAAAAAGAAAATCTTCCATGAAGGAGATTGGGCACTCCTATACAATTCCAGGTTTCAGGATTTTCCGGGAAAACTTCAAACTTGCTGGCTGGGACTGTATGAAGTCCAGAAAGTGCATCATAATGACACTATTAATTTGAATACTATTGACAGATCTGGACATACCTTTAAAGCAAATAGCCACCGAGTTCAAATGTACCACAAACCGCTTACTCAGGAATCCTTCTACCAGCAACTCCAAGAAGATTTTAACATGCAGATTTTGGCTGGGGATGAGAACTCTTCGTCACCTTTGGTTCACTAAGTAATTTGATTGCTTTTAAATTTTGTACATAAATTTTTTTATTTTGTTTGTGTAAATTACTTTCTGAGAAGATTTCTGCATTTCTGTAATTTTTTTACATTTCGTTGTTCCTTTCCGAAGGAACAACATTTTCACGGCTTTACTGTTCCTTTTCGAAGGAACAACACTTTTTGCATTTTGTTGTTCCTTTTCGAAGGAACAACAATTTTGCCACTTTGCTGTTCCTTTTCGAAGGAACAACACTTTTGCATTTTGCTGATCCTTCAGAAAGGAACAACATTTTCACCATTTTGCTATTCCTTTCCGAAGGAATAGCCCTTTCGTATTTTGATGTTCCTTCTCAAAGGAACAACATATCCACCTTTTTGCTATTCCTTTCCGAAGGAACAACACTTTCACATTTTGTTGTTCCTTTCTGAAGGAACAACACTCTCATTGTTGTTGTTCCTTTCCGAGGAACAACACATCTACATTTTTGCTGTTCCTTTCTGAAGGAACAACACTTTCATTTTTCTGCTGTTCCTTTATGAAGGAACAACACTTTCATTTTTTTGTTCTTCCTTTCTGAAGCAACAACACTTTCATTTTTCTGTTTTTCTTTCTCGAAGGAACAACACTTTCATTTTTCTATTGTTCCTTTCCGAAAGATCAACACTTCTATTTTGTGTTGTTCCTTTCCGAAGGAACAACACTCTCGTTTTTGCTGTTCCTTTCCGAAGAAACAACATTTCTGCATCTTTTGTTTGTGTCTACTTTATTTTCTATTCCAATTAAAGAACAGTCGTGAGAGGAACAACACTTTCAAATATGTTTTTTTTCCCTTTTACTTGCAGTTTTTGTGTGCAAATATTCTTTTGTTGTCCCTCTAAAGCAACAACAGTTGTTCTATCTAAAGAACAACACTTTTTGAGTGCATTTTTCTTCTTTTTGTGTGTATGTGTGTTTAACCATTTAGAGGATTTTTTTGAGCAATGGTCATTTAAGACATAGCTATACATTTATGCAAGAATACAGAAACTAGAGGATACTGAAATAAACAAATCAAAGAAAAATCGTTATCTTTCAAAGAAATTGCTTTGAATTGATAAGAAGAAGAGGAAAGAACATAACCATTTATGCCACTTTGCTGTCTTTATTTTCACTACTACCAATGTGATTGATTATTTTTATCATGATGGTTCTTTCTAAATCCCCATAATTCTCTTTGATCATTATTATTGAATAAGAATAAAGGCATATTTTTTCTATTGAGATGTTCAGACTTCTTCCACCATCCCTACTCTTAAGGATGTTGAGCCACCCTCTGTATATAAATAGGAAAGTGCTATATAAAAGAAAAAAGAATAAGAAAAATATACATATCTATATGATTACTAACATGATTTGTCAGATGAAGGATAGGGGGTCTCATCAAGAGCCAGCCTACCATGATCATAAGGAAGAAAGTGAAGTGGCATTCCCACTATGGCCACCATACCAGGGATATGATCCAAGACGCACATCAGAAAAATAAAAAAGTCCTTGGAACAGGAAGTCTCATCACGAGCTGGCCTACCCACCTTTCACTCCTTTATGGTGAGTGGCATTGTAATTCATCTGGTTACCAAACCAGCACAATGGCCTCCATTCTGACATCGCACAACACTTTCCCAGGCATACACAAAGGATTATGGTTCTAAGGGTGAAATAAGAAACTCTGTCAAGGTTATGGACACCTGTGGGCAACAGAGCTCTGTTGATGGTATTGAAGTCAGATTTCTTATACACCAATAGTCATTATAAACCCTTCTTCTTATATCTTTATAGTGATTTCGAATGAGATTATGTCATATAACCCTTTCAAACCTTTGATACATGAAAACCATTTACAAATCAATCATGATGGTTAAAGTGGATAGTGACTGCATAAGAACTTTTATTCAAGTCAGCTGTCCTATCCTCCATTTTTTGCATCATATTACGACATTTTCTTATTTGTTTAACAATTTCCATCATACGCCTCGATTTCGATAATCTGCTCATTTTTGTGAACATGTCATATATCTATATGCTATTCCTTTATTCCATTGTACGATTGCAGTTTAGCATGCTGCTCCTTTATTTGACGGTCGAGGACAACCTATCACATTACAGGGGGGCGTGGGTGATCTCCATAATTCACTGGCATATGTGTCAACTCATTATTCGGAGGTATTATGACTTCACCAAAACTCAGGAATAGCAAGTCTAACGGTATTTTGTTTCGCGATATGCATGGATTTCTTTTCCAACGCCATTTCTATATTTTGCTCTGCAAACATTAGCAGCAAATTAAAGTTTGAATAACTTGATGTTCTGTCATCTTCTCAATTTTTTTCTTAATAGTAAGCTAAAAATTTGAAAAGGTGGTTGTTCCATCATCGTCTCTGTGTTTTTACAGTGTTCAAAGCGTGAACAAGATGGGAGGAAGATCAATTCGCAATGAGCCATAGTTGTTAATGGTCTCTGACGCTACACGAGAAATCTTAGTAAGGGCAGGATGGATAGCCTACCTTAACTGTCTATAGCAATCTAACGAGACAGTAGCAATTGAGTTTTTGTAGAATTTGCAGGAAAATCATTCCATGGTGAGAGGGAGACATATAACAGTCACAGATGACATAATTGTTGAAGTTTCGGGACTGCTAACCGTTGGACCTGTATGGACTCTGAAAAAGGTGAGTTTGTGAGATACCATAACCATCTTCCTGGACGAAGGGTAGAACCTTACTGTTAAAGGGAAAGGAGCCCTGCCTGCAACCTTGGGAGAGCCTTGGGCATAATTGGTGAGAATTATCCAAAGCTACATCACTTGCGATGGCAGAAAAGATGTGGTAAGACCACGTCATCTCAAACTTGTACCCATGTTAAAGAAAAAATGTGTTGTGAATTTTCCTGCATTCTTACATTTTTTATTAAATGATGTTGCCCAAAGCATGAGAAAATCTTGCCATGTAGAGTCAGTAGTAATCCATCATGATTTAATTCGGTTGATAGTCAGTTACAGTCTAGCCCAACAACAGAGTAGTTGGGAAGATTTGATTTTCTCGATAGATGGGGGACTGGCCTTCCAGCCCCAAAATGAAAACATATTGCTAGCACATCGAGTAGACCACCGAAACGGAGACAATCTGTCAGATTGGCAAGGAGCAGAGGAATGTTGGGAAATTCCTAGGGAAACATTAGCCAACCTATGGAAATACATGATTCAAAAGATGAACAACCGCCACAACTTGAAGATGGGGAAAATGAAGAAGAATTAGAAGGAAACAAAGAAGAAGCACCGAAGGAGGAGATGGAGCAATATGGTCAGGAAGAAGGGGAGGAAACAGAGCAATGCAGCGAAAGTCCACTGCAAAACCCTCTGCAAGAAGATGAATTGGCCCAAATTTTGGCCAATATGGGTGAGTATGGCCAACCTCACAGCCCACTCAACCCCCATACCGAAGAAGGGCTACAGGAGCACTCTGCTCATGATAAAAGTGCATCTGAGGAAATGTGTGACGAGGAGGAAGAAGAAGAGGAGCACTCTGCTCATGATAAAAGTGCATCCAAGGAAATGTGTGACGAGGAGGAAGAAGAAGAGGATCACTTTGCTCATGATAAGAGTGTATATGGGGAAAAGAGTGACGAGGAGGAGGAAGAAGAACAATATGTTCCTAATAAAAATACACTTGAAGAATTGCATGATGAAGAAGAGGTAGAGAAAGAAGTTGCCCAGTAGACAGTAGAACAAACCAGGTTTTCTACCCCTGAAAAACATGATCAACATAACACTGAGAAGGTGTTCCAAGAAGGAAACATGGAAATTGGCCAAGGTGAAGTTACAATACCTGAAGTACAAATCCCGAGCCTGAGAAAAGAAACGAGTGTTCCTTTTAAGAAAATAGATGAAATTAAAAAATTATGAAAGGAACAACAAATATTTCTTAACATAATTAAGCAACTTTGATAAGAAATAGAAGTATTAAAATGGGGAAGAAATCAAAAGCAACCTTTGGGGCAAAATGTGAAACCACCCAGGAAAAACCCCATAAGAAAAATACCAAGAGGACTCTAGTCAAACCTGTTATTCAGAATCGCAAGGAACAACATTTGGCCATTGCAAATGCAGAAGCACAAATGGACAACACACTGGCCTGTGATAAGGAAGTCCAGATAGACCAGAAAGTCTGTGAGAAGGAAACTCAAACCATAAAAACTAGATGTCACAATAAGGAGACCCAAGTAGATCTCTAGCCCAAAATTGTCATGATGGATAATGACTCGAGGATAGTATCTCTGCAAAAAGATTTGGCACAAGCCCAACAAACGATAGAGAAACTCATAGAGGAAATTGTTCCTCAAGAAAAATATCAGAAGTTACAACAACAGCTAAAGAACATTAATGCATCGGAACGCTAGGCCTCTGATGGATGGCAAAAGGCACAGGAAAGTGTCAAAAAGGTAACCCACAGACTAGACACAGTTATAAATTAAATGGATACCTTATGTTCTCTGTATACTGATGTTCTAGCATGTAGGGCACCCGCCAGAAACTATGCTTTGTTTTTGATGGAAAGATATTTACAATTGAAAATTAAGTCTGTCAAGACAAGAGTGCCTATAGAGATAAAAACCATTGATGATTTAATAAACTATTGTAAGCATTACGGGGTCAAAGTTCAGCAATTGTTATGTGAATTTTATTTGCCCAATCTTGTGTTAGATGGAGAAACGGAACAAAACCCTAGCCCTTTTGTGGGTGATGTCCAACTTCAGGCATTTATTTCTTTTGGTGTTAATAAGATAAAGTGGCTTAAAGCCTACAATGTCTTCCAGAGATAGGAGAGTGGATTATATCTGTGGGTAAGGGGTGAACCTAGAGACCCATTGCAATTATGGAATAAACATAGGAGCTTAATGAGAACTCAGGGTGTAATCTAGACATTGGGACCTATTCATGCAGCAGTCACCCAGCAAGGGGTAGAATACTTTTTAACCATGAAAGACCTCGCTATAGCAGCAACCAAATTCCGATACGAGACTTCTAATCGGAATATCCAAAATAGAGAGCCATTCAATTATGAGAATTTTAAGCTTGTTGTTGAATGCTTGGTTATCTATGGTGACCTCATCTTGAGAGAAGGCCTATCTTGGTTAGGCTGTAGGTTCCAAAGTCCAGTCATTTGGTATCCTGCACTAGGGTATAGAGCCTTATATGAATTACCTAAAGGTTAGATAGGGCATATTTTTGAAATCTTAACTAGGAATCATGGTTGTAGACCACTGACCGAGAATCCTTCTCTAGCCTATTCCCTAACTGCCTTTGTCAGGCCAGGCAGTAACTCCAATAGGCAGTAAAACTGATTCAATTCATTCCATTAGGTATGTTATTTTTATATACAAAAGGGTGTGACTGCTCAGTTCATCTCCTAATGACTGTTCACATTCCTAATTTAATTATTTACATAAATTCACCCAAATGTGAGGATTAGGTGTCAACATTCCCCCCCTTAATCTGAAGGGATGTTGTTGAGTCCAAGCATCGTTTTGAATCTTTCAAGATTTTCTCTTCCAAGCGCTTTAGTGAAGATGTCTGCAATTTGCTCATTTGTGGAACAATGACGGAGATGGATTGTTTTGGCCTCAACATGATTTCGGATCAGATGATATTTAGTATTGAAGTGCTTTGTTCGATCATGGAACTTTGGGTTCTTGGCCACCTTTATTGCAGAGGTGTTTTCAATCATGAGTGGAGTTGATTGTACTTGGTTTACCTGCAAATATTCAAGAATTTTCCTGAGCCACACAATTTCTTTTGTTGCTTCAGCTACTGCCACATATTCTGCTTCTGTTGTGGAATCTGCTGGAACTAATTGTTTGCGTGATCTCCAGGAGACAGCTCCTAATCCAAGACTCATAGCATATCCTGAAGTAGATACCCCAGTTTCTTTTTCCGCATTGAAGTCTGAATCAGAGTATCCGATCAAACTGAAGTCGTCCACCTGTGTATACTTGATTCCAAGATCTTGAGTTCCCTTCAAGTACCTTAGAACTCTTTTTGCAGCAGACCAATGTCCCTCACAAGGCTTTTGCATAAACCTCGAGAGGATTCCAACATCAAATGAAATGTCTGGTCTGGTAGTAGTGAGGTAGATGAGACTTCCTACAAGCTGTCTATACTTTGTTGCATCCTCAAATTCCTTTCCTTCAATAGATGTGAGCTTTAAGTTTTGTTCCATTGGAGTAGAAAGGGGATTGCACTCTGTCATGCCAAATCTGTTTAACAAATCTCCAATGTATTTCTTTTGAGAAAGAAATATGGATTTTGGATGTTGGGTTACTTCAATGCCAAAATAGTAATGAACATAGCCCAAATCAGTCATTTCAAAACTTTTTCCTAATTCTTTCTTTATGGATGCAATATAACTTTCATTGTTCCCTATCATTAAAAGATCATCTAATTATAAATCACAAGAATTACAACTGTTTTGCCAACTTCTTGACAAATAAAGTTGCATCATCAAGATCAAAATGATTGAAGTTGAGTTTCAGAAGATGCTCAGTTAGCTTTTCATACCAGGCTCGTGGTGCTTGTTTGAGGCCATACAAGGACTTCACAAGTTTGCATACTTTATGTTCATGTCCTTCACAGCAAATCCTTCAGGCTGGGACATCAAAACATTTTCTTTTAGATCTCCATTCAAGAAGGCAGTTTTTACATCCATTTGATGGACTTTCCAACCGTTCTGAGCTGCTAGTGCAAAGAGTTTCCGGATGGTGGCCAATTTTGCTGTGGGGGCAAAAGTTTCCTCATAATCGACCCCTTCCTTCTGTGCAAAACCTTTTGCCACAAGCCTAGCTTTGTGCTTGTCAAGTGAGCCATCAGCTTTGTACTTTTTCTTGTAGACCCACTTGCAGCCAATTGGTTTGGTTCCAAATGGAGGATCAACCAGCTTCCAAGTGCCGTTCTTTATGAGGGCATCATACTCCTTTTGCATTGCTTCTTTCCATTCATCATGAGAAGCAGCTTCTTTAAATGAAGTTGGTTCAAAATCTGTAGACAAGTTCAATTCACAATCATAAGAAACATCCATATCAACAGGTGAATTAGAGTCATCTACATCACCTCCATTTTGCCGGTTTGAATTTCTGGTTCCTATTTTCCAATTTCATTAGGATGAACACTTTCAAGTGTCTTTGTTAGCCACTTTGGGGGACCTTTCTGAGATGGTCCAGGCTGCCCTGTTGATTGAGTTGGGACTGAATCAAGATTGAGTCTCCCAATTCTATCAATTACGTCACTTAAGGCATCATCCGTTGTTGGAGTTTCATTCGGGGGAGAGTGTTCTTCAGAAGAAGATTCCACATGTTGATCTAAAATAGGAATCCCCCCTTCAAGATGTCAAATTTGATTATCAAATTCTTGAAATGATTTTGTTTTTATGAATCTATCCAAGCGATCAAGTTGCTGCTCAACAACATTGTCAGATTTGGATGATTCAAGAAAAATTACATCTCTAGATACAACAAACTTTTTATTTACTTCATCATAGAGGCGGTATGCTTTGGAGGTGTTTGAATACCACAGGAAGATACACTTACGACTTCTAGCACCAAGTTTGTTTCTATGTACCTTTGGTATCAAAGCATAACAGGTGGAACCAAAGACCCTGAGATGTCTTACCGAAGGAACATGTCCATACCACAATTCATAAGGAGTCTTGTTTCTTATAGCATTAGATGGACATCTATTCTTTATATATGCAGCACATAGAACAGCATCAGCCCAAAACATTATCTTTACATTTTTGAAGAAGAGCATGGATCGTACCATATTTAAGATTGTCGTATTCATTCTTTCAGCTACACCATTCTGTTGGGGATTATAAGGCACAGTTGTTTGATGTTTGATCCCATGTTGGCAAAGATAGTTTTCAAATTCATTTGATGTGTATTCTTTTCCATTATCGGTGCGAATAGACCCAATATGAGATTGTGAATCATTTTCAATCCATTTATGAAAATTCTTGAATGTTTGAAAAGCATCAGATTTGTTCTTCAATAAGTAAACCCAACACATTTTGGTGTAGCCATCAATAAATGTCATAATATATTTATTTCCATTTGCAGAAGGAACAGGCCTTGGACCACATAAATATGAATGAATGAGTTCAAGTTTCCTATGTGCTCTTGAATGTGAATCATGAAAAGACTGTTTGCTATGCTTTCCTAGAATGCAAGCATCACATTGCTTAAGTTTTCTAGGAATTGTAGGAAAACCAGCAACACCATTTTTCTTCAATAAGTGGAGGCTATCATAGTTCAAATGTCCAAATCTAGCATGCCATAATAAACTTGATGGAAGTGTACCTTCTTGATGATGAGAATTGTATGAGAAATGTTGTGCATGAGTAGATGTTCCTTGCAGTTTGAGAAGCCTTTCTTCTTCTATTCCCCTCATGACAAGTGAGTGGTCAGGTGCTTTTCTTACCTTAAGCTTTCCATCAAACATATGAATGGAGTGACCTTGCTGGCGGATGTGGACCAAGGACAGCAAGTTTCTCTTGAGTTGTGGGAGATATAGAACATTATCCAGAAGGAAGTCTGGAAGACCAGGCAGTTTAAGCCTGATTTTACCAAGCCCCGATGGCTTGATTTTTGATTGATCTACAAAGTATATTGCTCCATCAACATTGTCAATGAAATCTTCAAAAAAATCTTTTCTATGAGTCATGTGGCAGGTTTCTCCTGAATCAGGCAACCAATCATTTTTCCATGAACCAAGTGAAGCATTAAACAAATCCTCATTTACTCCAATGTTACATTGTGCCTCAAAATAGTGAGTGAATTTAGGTGCTTTACCTTTGTCTGTATCATCATCTTTACCTTTCTGTTGGTTTCTTTTCTGCTCAATTTTGTCCCATGGTAGCTTGCATGTAGAGGCATCATGTGATCCATTTATTTTGCAGCGAATGCAGTGTAGATTTGCCTTTTCTCCTTGAGAATGTCTGCCCCCCATGCCTCTGAAATATCTTCCTCTTCCTCTTCGTCCACCTCTTCCTCTTGTAGAATCTTGAGCAGGATGCTTTTCTTTATGAGCAAGGCACATAGTTTCTTCAGAAGATTCAGGGGTTGTCTTCTTTCCAAAAGCTTTCTCTCTTTCAGCAAACTTTTTCACAAGAGAGTCAAAGGTCATATCTTTGAGATTTCCATTTGCTTGTAATGACTTAAGATAATTGGAATAAGTAGGATAAAGTGCCTTGAGAAAAGTAATAAGATGAATATCCAGCTCAATCTTAGTGGAATTGATATCATGCATTATAGACTTTACTTCAGATGCATGAGCAAGAGGATCATTATTTTGTGGTTCAAGAGTGAAGAGTTTAATCATAAGTTGAACAACTTCAAGTGCAAAATGTGAGTCATAGAGTTCTTTCAGCTTTTGTAAGGCTTCAAAGGCAGTTGAATATGACGAAATATGGCGACTCACCTCTTCATTTACAGATGTTGCGATGAATGCATAAGCTTTGTTGTTCTTGTTTTCCCAAATGACGAGTTCTTTGTCTGAGGTAGGCTGTACTGGGTCATTATCTCCTTCTCCGACACACACTCCTTTCCACAACTCATTGAGAATGAGGGTGTGTTTTATCATCCGGAACCATTCAGGATAGTTCTCCTTGCCAGTGAGAACTATTCCCACCATGGATATGATTGAATGCATTTTGTAAAAAAAATAATTTTGCTGATAGAATAATACTTCTGATGGCAAAAAAATGTGCTTTTGTGGAGAAAAAAGAAAACTTTTGCTGCTAAAAAAATGATTCTGATATGAAAGTGTATTCAAAACCATCCAAAATCTGAGCAGGAATAGAATTCTTCTACGCCATTTATATATCAGTGACCATTGAAAGGAATGCTGATAACCATGCTACCACTGTCATACAAATCTTCACCGCATATAACTTTTTAATCCATTATATGCCATGTCCATCATATAAAAGTCAATGTGAAAAAAGGCTAACACGCATATACTGTTTTAAATTTTAACACCATTCAAATGTACCTGTCCGAGCGGCACTAATAGTTCTTTCATAGGAGCTTTTAGTTCTTCGAATCGCTGTAACCTTTGATGGACTGAACCGCTTTCGGATTTGAGAACGTATTCAGGCCAGGAGTCATTCTGCGCCTCCCAGCAAAATCTATCCATAAAAAATTTCGCACCTTATCTAAATCCAACGACACCGAAGGTATATTTATCATGTATTGTGTTACACGTCAGGAAAGCATTCAAATAATGCTCGACTCTAAAGGATCGCAAAGGATTTTCATAGCAGAAGTCCGCGTCCAAGGTAGAAGCGGTCACGAGGGTCCGCAAGAACAAGATATCTCCCGCTTGCTGTAGGTTATATCAACAGAACCTGGAAATCCAACCGACTCAACAGATAAAGGAAGATCTAGTCACCTTGGAGCGCACTGAAGAAAAAAATCGACACAGGGTTGGATAGAAGGTTGAAAGCGTGGACACCGAAAGCAAGATGAGGACCAGTAATGGAGGACAGAGTAATCAGGTGAAGCAATTCATGTGACAACGTCCAATAAACATCGACAAGATAGTCTTTTCGCTGCCCATGTGTGTCACTTTAGGTTTACACCTCTAAATTGCAAAGCAAAGTGGGCCTGACACTCCAGCGCAGGACCTAAGGCTAACACTGCTCCAGGTATCATGGGAGAGCGAGTAATACCATGTCAGGGTATTTCAAAAAACATAACGCACAGGACAGTGCTAGTCAGGACAACGCCCTTTTTTTTTTCTTTGAAACGTTTGGACAGTCAGACAGGATGGACAGTGATGAATAGTGGAGGGCAGTGAGGCAGCTACCATGTTAGGAGCAGCTAATTTTATGGAGGATCTGCTCAGCTATATGGAGAGCAGACAGGGAGTTACAAAAGCCAAAAAAAGGGCTTTCTCTGATGCCATGTCAGGCGAGGAGTAACTCCATAAGGCAGAAAACTGATTCATGTATTCATTCAATCAGGTAGGTCTATTATATACATGAGGGAGAGACTGTTCAGTTCATCTCCAGATGACTGTTCACATTTCTCATTTATTTATTTATAGATATTTACCCAATCACAAGGATTAGGTGTCAACACGCTTTTTATTTGAAATTTTTTGTAGCGATTAGATAAGAAGGATTTAGTTAAATAGGCATTTCCTTTTTCAAAATTGTGGGTTGTAGATTCTTGAATAGCCCTCATGGCTAAGGTGATGAGAACGATATATTTTTGTATTGGGTAATGGTAAGAGTCGGGATGAATGTATCTCCTTATAGATATTTTTTGAAATATCAAATGTTTCACACATACTTCACATTCTTTGAGAAGTAAGAACACATGGTACGAATTTGAATTTTGAAAGCCTACATTCTCAAATATTATTAGTGTCTATTTTTTTTATTTTTCTAAATAAAAAATTAAATAAATATTTTTTTTTCATATATATTATATATTATATATATATATTATATATATCGAAATTCAAACTTTTGTGATCCAATTCATAATGTATAAATACTTTCAGAAAAGTCACATGAAAATTGGTTAATGCGTTTTGAACAGCAAGCATGATTCATCTTTACTGGTTGAAATGCATCGACAAAATCTTCAATGTAACTTTTCTGAAAATATTATATATATATATAATTTTTTTAATATTACATATTTTTTGAAAGTTAAAAATATTATTATACTATTTTAAGTAGACTGGAAATAATATTTTTAATTAATAGGTAATTTTAATTAAAAAAAATAATATGAAAATACTTCATATTAAATTTATATTCTTATTGTAGTATTTTCTCTTAATAGTTTTAAAATTATATATAGTATCATATTATAAAAATATAAATAAATCATCATATTATTAAACTCCATTATATTTCGTTTTAAAAATTATGAAGAAAAGATAAAAGGGAAAGAAATGAAAAATAGCGATGGAATTGGAAAAGTTAAGAAAATAAAAAACAAAGAAATTAGAAATATTCGTATATTTTTGTATTTGATATAAAAGAAAATAAATTAATGGAAATTTTCATTAATAAAAAGGAAAACTATTATACACATTTTTGGGGTTAAGAAATGGCGAATCTTCTTGATAAAGAGATCATTACCTTATGTGAAGACTGTATGGGTTATTTGTATTGATTTGATTTTAAGTGAGGTTAGAAAATGAGAAATCTGGTTGATAAAGATAATATTATTATATTGTGAAATTTTAATGTGTTTTTTTATATTATGGGTTATTTATATTGATTTGATTTAGGTGGGGCTAGAAAATGAGATGTTTTATTTATAAAAAGAACATTATAATATTATGAAATCTCAATGTATATTTTAACATTATGGGATATTTGTATTTACTTGTTTTAAGTAGGGCTCGAACATGAGAAACCATTTTTTCAATGTACTTTCTAATTTTAAGGGTTATTTGTATTGACTTGACTTAAGTGGGGTTAGAAAATTAGAAATTTTGTTGATAAAAAGAACATTGTCATATTTTGAAATTTCAATGTATTTTCTAATTTTATGGGTTATTTGTATTCACTTGATTTAAGTGAAGCTAGAAAATGAGAAATTATGTCATCATATAATGGATTTTCAATGTATTTTTTAACTTTATGAGTTAGATTGAGATAATGAGAGAAGAATAAAGATGTTTATAGAGATAGAAATTGTTGGACAATCATGATGAAAGAGAAATGTTTGACTAAAAAAATAAGTAGAGAAATTTTCCATATTTTATTAGAAACTTAGTTGTATTAATTAATAAATCATGTGAGCTATTTGTATTGACTTGACTTACATAGGGCTAAGAATTTTTTTTTTTTAATAAAGAAAATATTACCATATTGTGAAGCTTCAAGCATATGAGTTATTTGTATTGATTTGACATAAGTGAGGCTAAGAAAAAAAAAATTCTATGGATAAAAAAACATTCTAGTATCATGATATTTCAAAGTATTTTCTAATTTCATGAGTTGGAGTGGGAAAATGAGAGAAAAATAAAGATGTTAATAGAGGTAAATTCTGTAAGACAATTATACATCAAGTTAATTTTGTTATTCTTCTTGAAAAATAAGGAAACTAAAAATATAATTGAGAATTTTTTTGGAGTATTTGCTAGAAACTTAGTTATAGGAATTACTACACTTCTACAACTCTATTTAAAGAGGTTTCTTAAAAAAACAACTCTATTTAAAGAGGTTTCTTATTAGAAAAAAAAAAAAAAAGAAAAAAAAAAAGAAAAAAATTTTTAAATTTACAACTTATAAAATTTTTATTTACCTATAATAATCTTAAAGATTTTTTGTGTTAACACTTAATTTTTTTATAAAAAAATAGTTAAAATTAAATTTTATAAATATTTAAAAATTTTAAATTATAATACTAATTTTTTTAATAATGTTAAAATATAAGTTATATTAAAAAAAAAATAAAATATAAATTATTTTAAATTCTTGAAAAAAGTCATACTTTTTAAAATAAAAAATACAAAATTAACTATTTAATATTAATATATATTAGGTATAGGTTAACATATAGAAGGCAACAAGTTCTCAGGTAATATACCACATTGGTTAGGTAATTTGACACACTTTACACATCTATCCATTTGAAGCCTAAATATTTCTGGTTCTATTCTTTTTGAAATATTTCATCTATCCCTCTCCTCTCTAATTCTCACTTTTTATCTCAGAGGGAGCATACCTACAACCATTACCAATTTGACCATGTTTACAGAATTAGGTCTTTATGACATCAAATTCACTAATGTACCTCAAGAGATTGCGAACTTGACTAAACTAACTTATTCAGATTTGTCTTCAAATATGTTCACAGACAACATTTTTGTAATTGTGGCCAATTTGAACAAATTAACCACTTTAATTCTTAATTATAACAGGTTAAATGGTAATATTCCTATAACCCCCTAAAATTTGAATCAATTATCTTATTTATTTCTTGCGGGTACTGACTTATTTAAATTTGGCTTTAAATAAGTTAATTGGTCAAATTCCTAAAGCCATTACCAATTTAAGAAAACCTGAATGCCTTATCCTCGACAACAATTATTTGACGCGGGTAATTCCAAGTACAAGAAATTTAAGAAAACTTGAATACCTTTTAATCTCCCATAATATTTTAACAGGGGTAATTCCAATTACAATAGGAAATTTAAGAAAATTTTAATACCTTTTACTCTGAAACAATAGGTTGATGGGGGTAATTCCAAATACAATAGGAAAACTTCAATCATTGGAATATTTAATTTTGTATTCAAAAAAATTGACTGATGAAATTCCATATAGCTTAGGTCAACTAAAATCCCTTTGTATACTTTACATCTATAATAATAGTTTTTTCGGGAGTATTCCTAACAATATCAAGGGTTTAGTTTCATTTCAAGAATTAGATCTATCACAAAACAAATTAGAGTGATCCATTCCTATTGAAGGCATCTATAATTGAACTTAGTTCATTGTTTTCTCTACTTATTGCAACAACTTTAATGGGACTTTTCCCTCATCATTGGCCAATTGCACTAAACTTTTGGTGCTAAATTTAAGACAAAATGGGTTTAGAGGTGAGCTTCCTCCATACCTCACAAATTTTGGTGACTTGCAAGTTCTAAATGTTGGTTATAATAACCTTTAAGATACTATTCCTTAGTGGATTACAAATCTCAGCAAGTTGTTTGTGTTGGATTTATCCAACAATAAATTTAGTGGAGAAATACCATCTGATATTGATAGATTCAAGGGATTAGCAATAAAAAAAATATTCATAAGGGTTCAACTATGAATATAAAATGGAAAGGGACAAAAAAGGGATCGAGTATGATATTCCATATGTGTGGAAAACAAACAAGACATCTGATTTGTCTATGAATAATCTTATTAGAGAATTCCCTATAAGCATAGAAAGTATGAATAGCTTGCGATTGTTGAATTTATCTTGGAACGAGTTGGAAGGGAAAATATGTGTAGTTATTGGTGACATATTTACTCTAGAAGAGTTGAACTTGGGAAAAAATAAATTATATGGAGAAAATCCTCAAGAACTCTGTAAATTATCACTATTGGCTTCTCTAAATCTTTCATCTAATAACCTCTTTGGGCCAATCCCAATAGGGACACAATTTTACACTTTTACTGTGATTTCATTTTAGAATAGTAAAAGATTATGTGGGCTAGCTCTACCAGCATGCAAGAAAAATGTCAAGTCAAATAAAATAGTGACTAGAGACATGGTAGTGGAAATAATGTTAAAACAACATGGTTGAGATATGTAAATAAAGAAATATCTTTGATAGCATTAGGGATGGGATGTGGATTGGATTTCTGGGAGTTGTTTCTATGTTCATTTTTTGGGATAGGGCAAGGTGTTGGGTAATGAGGATGTCTCCCAAAAAACACAAACACCATTTTAAGGATTGTATTGATTCCCTACACAGATCAATGACACTTCTCTATATACATAAGTGTCTTAGTGTATATAATATTGTTTTTTGGTATAATATTTGAATGTCACCTATTTTGAGGCTCTGAATGACATTTTTTTGGAAAACAGGAAAAGTGATAACCTTTGGGAAGGGTTTGGAGTCGAAAGTTTTAGACCTCGGATATACCTTTATAACGAGGTATCATATGCATCAAACAAATATCGTATTCCAAAGTTATGACCCTAGGAAGTGGATTTACTAATTTACCCCAATAGGGCCCATTGACTTTTGGCGCTTCATCTCCTAGGGTTAGGTTTTTATATTTTTAAGGTTTTCCATTGTTTTTCAATAATAAATAGGCCTTTCAGCCTCATTGTGACAAAGTTCAGAAGGAATGTATTTTCCACATCTCTTCTTAGAGATAAGCTATCATCACATGAGCTAGTTTATTTATGTTCTACATATAAAAAAAATTCAATACATTGTTATTAATGAATTGAAATTCAGTTTTCCACTATATCTTTATGTTTCTTTTTATATATGTATTTCAATTCATTCCTTCATAAAATATAGATCACCTAAATATTTTTCAACAACCAACCCATTTTCCATCCATATCTCACCTTCATATTTATTCTACATGAAACTCCATGGATTGGAAAATCTATTTACCATCTCCAATGTCCTTTTCTTTGTTAAGATCAACAAAAATTACCTCTTTAGTCTGTTTCATTTTAGCATGGTCATTCTCGTTAATCAATGCTTAAACAAGCTCCCATTTCCATATCCCTCCACATTTGTACAATCTTCCCAACATTTCAAGAATATGCTAGAGGCATCAAACCCCTTTCCATACCATCAACAATATTGGCACTCAATATCTCCAAGGTTTAGATTGTTCCCTTGGATCTCTCCACATCTTGTAGGATGCTTAGGTTTACACATCATAAGCCCTACATTTCCAATTCTCATCTACACCTTTCACATTTGGTAGGATCACTCACTCAGTAGCATAAAGGTTATGTAACTATTCATGGCTGACTCCAACTAGTGTTTTGTGTCTCACTCGTTAATAGCTAACTTACAATCTCACTTCGCACATGAACTTAATTATCCACGTAACAACTAATTTTCTCATCTTGAACCCATTTTTCACAAACTTAATAGCACTACTACACAACGCTTCCTATTTCCCACTACCTCTTGGAGACTGTACTTTTGTCATCTCCTAATTCATTACATTCCAAGGTTCTCATTCTCATGCTTGTAGACACAACCACACCTCCCGATCACATTTTTCTAAGGCTTTCGTCTTGACCACATCCACAACCTCCAAGCCACCATTGGAAGTCTCAATATGTGTTTTGCCATGTGGCCACAATGATGCATGACTTACATACGTCACAAATCTCTCCTTCAAATCACGAACCTTATCTCCTCCTCTAGTCAAGTGTTAACATCGTATTCCTACAAATATTTATACCATCTTTGTGTATCTTAGATTTATTGCCAACATGGGCACTTTTCTTCCTCATGTCTTCTTTGTATTTCTCATAGAACTCTGGTCATTCATAACCATGCTTTGATAAACACACAACAACATTGATCACAACTCTAATACGAATTGTTAAGATCACGAAATTGAGAAAGTGATGGTGTCTAAAGACATTGTTGCTTGTGATCCTAATGGCCACTAGGAAAAATTAACATGGATTCTTTATACCTTTAAATATGTCATTTTCCACATGAATACTATGGTTCAATACCATGGGTTCTCCTAAACCTAGAGAATGAAAACCACCAGTAACTGGACTGAGTGTATTTTAACTAAAATACCATAACAAAAAGTTAATAAAGTGTTTGAATTGTGAGAGTGCTCAACAAAGGAATATTTAGAGATTATATTGTGTTGGGTTTCAACTATATATTCTTTAAAAAGGTCTCCCTATTTGGCCAATGTAGGTTATTCCACAAGAACTTGGAATTTGATAAATCCCAAGACAGTAATTGGATGAGACTAATCCTTAACACAAGAATAATTGTTAAAAGGTGGTGTGAGGTTTAAAGATAGTCTTAATTTTATTTTCTGCAAGGGATTTTGAGATGTGAACAATGATCACTTGGGTCTAAGGAAGGGTGACTTTGGCTATGGGGTTGGACAAGGGTTTGGAGGTTTTGGGGTTGATAGATGAATGTAAGGCTTGTTTTATTTGAACGATTTTGTAGCCATTAGATAAGAAGACTTTAGTTAAATGGGATTTTCCTTTTTCAAAAATTTAGAGTGCATAATTTTGAATGGCCTTAGTGGCTAAGGTGTTAAGGATGATAGATTCTTATGTTGGGCGCTGGTGAGAGTCATGATAAAGGTATCTATCTGTATGGGTATTTTTTGAAATATCAAATGTTTCACACATACTCCAAATTTTTCTAGAAGTAACAACACATGATATGAATTGGAATTTGGAAAACCTCTACTCTCCAACCTTATATTATTAATGTCTAAGTTATTTTTAATTTTTTACATTAAAAAAAATAAAATATGTATATGATTTTTCCATAATTATATATACTACATTTAATTAATATTTAGAAAATTTAATTTCCTTTTTTAATTATTACAATAGTTTTTCAAAGCTATAAATATTTAATAGTAAAATATAGATTAAGTAATATGAGGAATATTTTTTTAATTAATATATAATTTTTTAATTAAAAAAATATGTAAATGATATTTTCATATTAAATTTTATATTTAATTAATGTTGATAATTTATTTTTCTTGAAAATTCATATTCTTGACGGAGGTAAGGCGAGGGTTGGCCGGTTAGGGGAGGCTCTGCAACTTGATTCAGGGTTGGCATTGGCGTCAGGGTTTGAAGTTGGGTACTATGGCGGGAGGCGCAGGGGGGAGTGCTGCTCCCTCCTACAGTCAAACAGTCATGGATAGAAGCAAGGATGTTGGAAGGAAGCGCTTAAAGAAACCTTTGGAGAAGACAATAGAGGCAAGTAACACAAAAATATTGGGAAGAAATAGACCTCATGAACAAGAAAGGGATCAACAGGAAGCTAGTAAGGAGAAGGAGAAAGGAAGTAGCAGTAAAAAAACCACTTCTATAAGGACAACTGGCATATGCAAGCCGAAGTCGAACATCATTCCCCGGGTCATCTTAAGCAACCTAGCGCTACAAGTGCATAGGGATCACATGGCAGAATATGCGATTATATGCAAATTCATGGGGTTATGGCTGACAAAGAGGGTGTTGCATGTATGGACAAGGAGCCATTGGAAACCAAAGTGAGAAATAAACCTTCATTTGGGATCTAAGGGATTCTTCACAGTAGTGTTCACAAGCTTAGAGGATAAAGGTAGGGTGTTCGAAGGAGGACCATAATTCTATGTGGCTGTAGGCCTCTACATGCAGCCATGGATGATGAAGTTTGTCCCAAAATGTGAAACATTCACATCGGTACCAGTATGGATTAGACTATACTCCCTTCCTCTGGACTATTGGCTACTATAATATTTGAAAACCAACAAACTGGGACATTTCCTAAAGATCTCAGATGCAACTCTAAAAGGAAAATACACCTCCTTCACCTAGATATGTGTGGAAATGGACTTATCTGGAGCACTTCCGGACGAGATAATTTGAGAATTATATGATGAAGAATGGGTGCAGGAGGTGGAGCACATCTTGTTTAGGTGCCACAAATGCCATGAACATGGAAATCTTTATAGATACTGCCCAACAAACAATATGGGGAGAATTGTGAAAACAATGGCGGAGAAAAATTCTGAGGGTTTCACTAAGGTTGGGGGAAAAAGGAAAGGTGGGAAGCGGCCACAAAAAAGGATCAATGAGGATAGACAGACGAGCCACAATATCTTTAAGATCCTAGAAGAAGAAGATGGAAATAAAGAAACTAAGCAGGAAATAGAGAACACTATCACTAAGAAGGAAAGGGATGATAGCATGGAAGATATCATAGAAATCAGCCAGCAAAAGGAGGATCTACCCAGTAATATGGAGATAAGTAGGGCCATGAGATGACTCCAAGTGAGGTGGGAACGAAGGCCCATGAACTGTAGGAGATTATAGAAAGGGAAAATATAGATCTAAAGAGATTTCTAGAACAAGGGATGACTAGAGGATTGGACTCCCTGCCAGAAGAGGAATATGATAGGTTCAACAACTCTTCCTATGAAGATCACAACTGAAGGGCTATGTAGTCAAAATAAATCATGATAGCCAGGAGCATAGAGGAGTCAAAATGATGGAGGAGATACAGACACAATATTCAAAGAACCCAGGAAGTAAAAGAGGATGAAAAAGACAGAACGAGTTGCTAAACGAATGTGGGAAACTCTTGATCAACTTAGGTAAGATGAAATATCTCACCAATTATTCCTTTACCAACCTTTATCAATCAAGCTCACAACCTGGAATATTAGAGGCATAGGAAGTAGAAGGAAACAAAGAAATCTCAGTAATAGAATAAAAGAAGAAAAACCAGATATGGTAACCTGGACTATTTAACAGGTGTAGATGGATCTATTTCTTCAACTTGTCCTAACGATGAACCACACTAGTTGGTTCGAAACGCGTCGACAAATGTCTGTCTACATGTGATTTACGCCGAAGTTATTCTTTCAGATATGGTTTTTATTCAAAAGACAAAATGTTCGATGGATAAGATTAGAGAAATTCATAACACATGGCTAATTAAGTATGAGTATTTAGAGGTTAAAGAAAATAGCTCGGCGAGGGGGATTCTCACGCTTTAGGATCCCTAAAAATTTGGAATCCTGGATGCTAAAGCATCTAGGAACTATCTTTCTTTGGTATGTCAACCTTTAGGTGATCAGAAGATATACATGATCACAAATGTCTATGGACCTCAAAAGCTAGAAGATAAAATCAGGCTTCTCACCTCCCTTGAGGAAGTAAGAGCAAGACACCCTAGTATCCCCTGGATTGTTGCAAGAGATTACAATATGATAAGATCTCTTTCAGAGAAAAAGGTGGTATTATACAGCTAGGAAGAGACTCCATGGCCTTCCAAAACTTCATAAGGAACATGGGGTTGGTGGACATTGAAACAATTAATTGGACCTTCACCTGGAACAACAAGAGGGGAGGGGCTTCACAAATCGCCTCTAGACTCGATAAATTTATCATTTCAGAGGACCTCTTTCTTTCAGGCCCTACCATGTCAGTTTCTATTCTTCCCTTTGAAGGTTCAAACCATTGGCCTGTACAACTAGAAGCCAATTTTATGTGTACACCAAGAAACAAACCCTTCAGATTTGAAAATTCCTAGCTCTCTCACCCTGAATTCACCAACAATATTGACAAAAGGTGGAGAGAGGATCTAGACATTCAAGGCACTAGAATGTTCCTGCTCCAACAAAAACTTAAACATATCAAATCCAGGATTAAATATTGGAACAATAAGGAATTTGGAAATATATTCAAAGCCAAAAGAGAAGCTGAGCAGAAACTCCAGGAGATCAATCAGATCAGCATCACAGAGGGCTTTACCAAGGATCGGAAAAAGCTAGTTGACTCTCTGAAGGAAGAATGAGAAGACCGATGAAGGCAAGAGGAAATTTTCTAGAGACAGAAGTCGAGGGTGTAGTGGATTAGAGAGGGAGAAAGAAACACAAATTTCTTTCATAAATCCACCATGGATCACAAGGCACACAACAAAATCACAAAGCTCAAAGATTCTCAAGGGATAGAACTCGCCTCTCATAAAGATATGGAATCTGTCCTTGTTCAACACTTCCTTAGTATAGCAAAGGAGCATTTGGAGGATAGATCCAAGTTCATCAACAATTTCACAGTACATCCCTCAGCTGGTGACCAAAGAGGACAACCATAATCTTAACAAGCCAGTTTTGGAAGAGGAGGTCAGTGAGGTGATTAATGAAATGTAAAATGGAAAGTCTCCAGGCCCAGATGGGTTCAATGTAGACTTCTTCAAAGCATGTTGGAAAATAGTCAAATAGGTTATCCTTGAGGTGGTGGAAGACTCAAGAAGATCCAAAAAGGTTATGAAGGCTCTTAATGCTTCCTTCATAGCTTTAATTCCAAAACAGGAAAAATCCATGACTCCGGATGGATTCAGACCCATAGCTCTATGTAATGTGGTGTACAAAATTATTTCCAAGGTGATCACCAATAGACTCAAGCCCTTCTTACCAACTCTCATCTCAGAGGAGCAAACGAGCTATGTGGAAGGAAGACAAATCCTCAATAACATCATCCAAGCTCACGAGGTGGTACACTCTCTCAAAAGAAACAAACAAGTTGGTATGATCATTCAGCTGGACCTAGGGAAAGCCTACAACAAGCTAAGTTGGTATTATATAAGGGTTATTCTAAGAGCATATCGATTTGGCCAAAACTGGATAAGATGGGTTATGGCGCTAGTTACCACAACCAGTTTTTCCATCCTACTCAATGGTTCTCCTTCAAGAACTTTCACACCATCCAAAGGTCTCAAACAAGGAGATCCACTCTCACCCTTCCTCTTTATTCTAATGATGGAAGAGTTAGGTAGAGCAATTAAAATGGAAAATGCTGAAGGAAGAATCCAAGGTATCAAACTCACTTCGGATGGAGAGGCAAATACTCATCAATAATTTGCGGATGACACAATGTTGCAGGGCATACCCATAGTCTGGGAAGCCAGAATGATTAAACAAATATTAAATGACTTTGCTATGGAAGCTGGCACAGAGGTAAGTCTCAACAAATCAAAAGTCTTTTTCTTTAACACTGACATTGCTATTCAAAGAAACAACACCAGGATTCTTGGGTTTCAAAGGGATCAGTTACCTTCCAAATATATGGGCATACCTCTCATAGATAAGCCTCTAAGCAAGGGAGTATGGGAGCCAATAATAAATAAACTTCAGGACAATATCAGAAAATGGACATGTAGGTCTTTAAATTTGGCAGGGCGCCTTGTGCTCGCACAGGCAGTCTTGCAGGTAATTCCCATTTTCATGTTCTCAGCTCTTTCTGCTCCTAAAGGAGTTCATTAACAAATAAGGAGCATACAAAGGGATTTCTATGGGGTAGAGGAGAAGAGAAAAACAAATGGGCTCTAGTGGCCTGGGAGAATATCTCCAAACCTAAGATCCATGGCAGTTTGGCGCTTCATGACCCTGAAACCCTCAACAGAGTTTCGGAAGCTAAAATCTGGTGGAGGTGGATCAAGGAATCGGCAACCCCTTGGGCCAAGCTTTGGAAACAAAAATATGCCAAGAATTGGCAGGAGAAGGATCAAATTCAAATGTAAGGGCATATTAAGGGCTCCCATATTCACAACCTTTCCTGGGAAAATAAAGGTATTGTTCATTAGCATAGTTTCTGGGAGATCCGAGAAGGGAAACTGGCTCGGTTTTGGGAGGATAACTAGCAACAGGAACCCAACGTGTATAAGGATGAATTAGTAGCTCTCAAGCATGATACTAATAAAAAAGGCCTACGCATGGTAAATGTCTTCTGGGACCAGGTAAGGAACAATGGAAAATGGAGAATTTGGAAGGATCTAAGGCACAGTGAAGAGAGCCCTCTGAAGGCCCAAGCAAACTCTCTTGCTCAGGAGTTAGAAAATAGGAGGATTTTGGTTTCCTCCTTTACTGACCAACTAAGATGGGGGAGGAACACAGAAGAAAACTTCAACCTCAAAGAAGCTAAATAGGTAGTAACAGGGTTTAACTACTAAAACCCTAATCAGGTATGGAAGAATCTTTGGCAGAGCCCCCACTAGATGAAAATAAATTTATTCATTTGGCTAGTTCATCAAAGGAAAATTTTAAATTGGGATAATCTCCTAAAAAAATCCTTCACTAGCCCATCCAAATGTTATTTATGTGGCTTACAAGAGGAGACGATGGATCACCTCCATTTTGTGGGAACGGGTGGCTTCAATATTTAAGCACACTAATAGGGATAGACTCAGCATCTCCAACACTTTGAAGAATTGGAGGAAAAACCTCTCAGGGAATGAAATCATCAACAAATCCTAGACTCTGGTTCTAGGCTTTGTTATCTAGGATGTTTGGAAAGAACGTAATAGCAGGATCTTCAAGAACAAAGCAAGAAAGCCCCAACACATAATTGATCAAATTTTAAGGCAACTTAAAGACACAGTCAAAAGCTTATTGCAGAAACTTCCCATAGACCCTCCTCTGCCCCAAGAGGAATGCATGCTACTGCATTTGGGTCTCCAGTCTATATGCCCGCAAGGCATAATTAAGGGTGTGAGCCAAATAAATGCAAATACAAATATTTGGAAGCCTCCTCCACATGGTTTCCTAAAACTCAATATAGATGGAGTGTCTAAGGGCAACCCAAGGTTAGCTGGTTTTGGGGGTGTTATAAGAGATGAACATGGACAAATAAAGGAGATCTTTCATGGCCATTTGGGGAAGATCACTAATAACATGGTGGAACTCATGGCCTTAGAACAATTCCTGGAAATCTTGCTGAACTCAAACTCACACAATGTCATCATTGAAGCATATTTGAAATTGATTATTAGAGTGGCCAAGAAAATATGCAATGGTACAGCACCAGATAAAGTGTCGAAACATTGGAGGCTATCATAGCTCTCTCTCCATATTTATACCCACCTGAAAACCTTAAAAATTGTACACTTTGTCCATGTAAAAAGAAAAGCTAATATGTTAGCTGATTGTCTAGCGAATGAAGGAGTGATCAGTAAGGATAGGGACACTCAGCTCGTTTGGGAGCTGATAACCCTAGACAAATTGTTAGAGGATTGCCTCTATGAGGCTGCCAAAGATAGGGATTGTTGGATCAACAGGCTGGATTGATGAGGCTCAGGACACAGGCAGGAATACATGGTTGCTTAGATTGTTTACTTGCTGATTGGAAGCAGTCTACAAGGTGTATTGGCATCAGTATTCCAATGAATTTGAGTGGATGATCGAGAACAACGGAGGGAGACCAAGGACGCAGTGGCGTGGAGATTAATTTTGGACCATTAGATCTCGATTTAATCAGATTTATGGTGTTTTTGCGAGGGAGTTACCCGACAGTTAATAAGAAGAAGTGGGTTGGAGAAACCCACACGTGGATTTTGTGCGAAGGAAAAACGATAAGCGGTAATTCCCTGTTGGCTCCGATTCCATACATACAATGACATGTAGTAGTAAGGTGAGAGAGGGAAACCAATTTTTGGGTGGATTTGGAGTGTGCAAGTTAACTGACTGAAATAGATGTGATCTGTTTGATCTAGTGCAGCAAGATTGATAGCTGACAGTCGAGGTGCTTGTTTCGATTTCGGGAAGGGTTGTGACTATTGGATCTTGAATAGATCAATAGTGTATAAGGGCCAAAGATTCTTTTAAAGGGTATATCTAAAACTTTTATAAAATTTTGGTTTGAGTTAGCATTAGGTCCGAAGTTGTGGAACGTGTTGGGAAACCCACAAGTGGTTTTCGGGCAAACAAAAATCCGTAAATGGTATTTCCCAGTTGCCTCTGATTCAACTCACTCAGTGCCACGTATCAACAAGGTGAGAGACGGAAACTACTTTTCGGGAAAATTTGAAGTGCATATGTTAACCAGCTAAAATACGTGTGAGCTTTCAGATCTGCTGGAGCGAGATCGACGGTTGACAGTCGAGCAGCATGTTTTGTAGTTCGGAAGTGTTGTGACCATTGGATCTAGGATAGATCAACGGTGAAGAAATGTCATCATTTCTTTTGAGAGGTGGATTTCATTTTTTTTTTAAATTGTGGTTTATGTGACCGTTGGGTCTGGATTAGGGGAGGTTTAGCATAAATCTGTGAATTTTGGAGTGGTTTGTTACTTTAGCGGAAGCTCTAAAGTTGTCAATGGATGACAGAGAGTACTTGGGAGTTTAACGCTCCTTCTTGTTTTCAAGTTTTTTGGACTTCCATTTGAATTGGTTTGATCCTAGCTTTGTTTTTCTTGTTGATGGCATTCCCACAACAGGCTAGTTCTTGTTTGAGTCTTTGCACTTGCAAAGACGTGTAACATATGTATTGTACTTGTACAGTTAATAGACGGATCCATACTTACTTGACAAAAAAATATAATTTCTTTTTCTTAATAGTATTTTCAAAATTATAAACGTTAGTATTGTATTATAAAAACATGAAAAAGTCATCATATTATTAAAATCCATTATGTTTCTTTTTAAAAACCATGAAAAAGAGATTAAAAAGGGGAAAAATGAAAACTAAGGGAGTTGGAAAAGTTAATAAAATTACAAAACAAAGAAATTAGATTTCTTCATATTCTTTTGTATTGAATTAGATATAAAAGAAAATAAAGTAATGGAAATTTTCATTAATAAAAAGAAAATTATTATAAGGTATTTTAATTGTTTTAAATGGGGTTAAGAAATGGGGTATTTAGTTGATAAAGAGAGCATTACTTTATGTGAAGATTATATGAGCTATTTAAATTGATTTGATTTTAAGTGAAGTTAAAAAATGAAATTTTTTGTTGATTAAAATAACATCATCTATTATGAAATTTCAATGTGTTTTTTAATTTTATGGGTTATTTATATTGATTTGACTTAAGTGGGGCTAGAAAATGAGAAATTTTGTTGATAAAAAGAACATCATCATATTATGAAATTTCAATGTATTTTCTAACTTTATGAGTTGGATTGGGAGAATGAGACAAGAATAAAGTTGTTGATAGAGATAGAAATTATTGGACAGTCATGATTAAAGAGATTTTTTTTTTCATTTGGAAAATAGGGAGATAAAAAAAATAAGTAGAGAAATTTTCAAATATTTTATTAGAAACTTAGTTTTATTAATTAATAAAGCATTTGAATTGTTTGTATTGACTTGACTTAGGTGGGGCTAAGAAATGAGATTTTTTTTTTCAATAAAGAGAGCATTACCATATTGTGAAGCTTTGGGCATATGAGTTATTTGTATTGATTTGACATAAGTGGGGTTAAGAAATGAGAAATTTTGTAGATAAGGAAAACATTTCCGTATCATGAAATTTCAATGTATTTTCTAATTTTATGAGTAGAAGTGGGAGAATGAGAGAAAATTAAAAATGTTAATAGAGGTAAATTTTGTAAGACAATTATACATAAAGATAATTTTTTTATTCCTCTCGGAAAATAGGGAAACTAAAAATATAGATTGAGAATTTTCTGGATAATTTGTTAGAAACTTAATTATATTAATTAATACACTTATACAACCCTATTTCAAGATATTTGTCATTAGAAAAAAAGAAAAAATAAAAGAAATATTTTAAATTTATATATTTTTACTAGGCAACATGCGACAGATAACTGCCACCTTCTCCAGAAGTTCGTTCAGACACCTCAACAATTGTTCTGTAATTTCTACGAATCTGTGGGCCACGATGAGTGCCACTTTCAAAGCTATGAGCTCATGATGGAAAGAACCCTTACTTACCATATGCAAGAAGAGACTTGACCTCCAGATAAAGGTGCTAGAGGAGGACGCAGAGGTTTTCAAGGCCGAGGAGGAGGACCTAGTAGAGGTCATGGCAAAATTATCTACTACAACTGTGGAAATTCAGGGCACTTTGCGGGAGATTGCCTGAATCCTACACACCCTTCTTGTCAATACTGCAAATAGTTTGACCATTCTATAGAAGAATTCCTAGTGTTAATAGCTAACATCCAAGAGAAGAAACCACAACCATAGTAGCATATGCGAAATTTATAAATGATGAGGGCTGAACCCCACAAGGAGGATCAACACATTAATATTATGCTAAGAAGCGATATGATGACTAGCACTGATAAGGGTAAGCAACCTGAAGAAGATGGATGGGTCCACAAAGCTCTGGAGAAGGAAGTTGTCTTTGATCTTAATCACGCCAAGGAAACATTCATGGAAATCAAGAAGAGCTTCGTTGGGGCCTCCACCTAAGGAAGCCAGGACAATACGCAAGAAACCATTGCGACAAGAGGTTGATCCTTCTATACTCACTACCTTTTGGAGACCTGCATAAAGTTACTGCTCAATAGGAAGGCTATGGAAGGATTGCAGGACCTAATAGACAAGTGTGCCAATAACAAAAAGACTCCTTCGGAGCAGTGCACAGTTAGAAAAATCGGTAAGCATAAGGCACACATAAGGCGAGAGATGCAACTAACAGCATAGATAGGTGATGATGAAATGGACCAGGTCATTTTGGATTTAAGGTCTGATGTAAATGTCCTACCAAAACAGACATGGAAAAGGATGGGGAGACCTGCATTGTAGTAATATTCGATTCATCTCAGGATGGTGAATCAACAGAAAATCATCCCCATGGGATGCTTATATGGATTAACGGTTGATATCGATGGTGCAAGTGCAGTAGTGGACTTTGAAGTTATAGAAATTGTCAATGAAAGTAATCCCTACCCAGCGCTCCTAGGAATCAACTGGGATATTGACATGAATGGGGTCATTAACTTGAAAAAGAGGACAATGTCATTTGAAATATAGTCGCTTAGGGTTATAGTGCCACTAGATCCTGCAGAAGGGGTGCACTATACTGAACCAGTTCGAGATTGTGGAAAGTGATGATGAGCTGGACCAAATCTACAAGATAACAGTGCAAGATCAAGATTGGATTAATCCAACGGCAACTGGATGGATTGCATGGGACCAGAAAAGTTCCTACACCTCTGATTCAGATGAGGAATTAAAGCATTGGCAAAATCAGTTACATGAAGTTTCTACATTGCGACGCAATATGATGATGAAGTCGTTGTGCTGTGTTTCGTTAGAGGTAAGAAAGTTGCCTTATTATCATGGTTTGACTGATGTCAATATGTTTTTAGATGAATTTGAGCATGAAGTCCCTGAGGACCACCACTTTCAAGTCTTGGAGTTGGCGCTACACCTACACAATGGTGGGTTACACATAAGGATAGTTTTACTGGACGACGAGATTACAAGAGAATGATGAAGCTACAATTTGGGCATGCTAATACCAGAATCACTAAAAGTATAATGGGAAGGATTATCCATGTGATCACATGGAAAAATGGACTAAGGCATGGGTAATAGGATCGTAGCCCAAATGGGTACACATTTTTTGTCATACCTTGGATACAATCCCCATGAACTAGTATCTTGAAATAGAGCTCTACCACGACACTGTAGAATGGGATGTATTGAAGGAAGGATTTTTATTGACTTTCAACTTCGAGGATGGATTTTCAAGCATTGATGAAGCACTGCAAGAGATTAAAGTGGTTATCTTCAGTACACCATTGGAACCGATGGAATGGACCCAACCAGACTGGAGCACCCATCCTCACCACGCATTGGAATGCTATAATGTGACCACTGAAGAGGAGGAAGACCCACGAAATATAAATATTCCAAAGATAGAAGGACATCACAAAGTCGAAGGCCCACAAGTATAAAATCCAGACATCTCCACACCTTTGAAAACGAAGCAAGTAAACATTGGTATTGAAGAAGAACCGAAGTTCGCAAATATTGGAGACTATTGGGATGACACTACTGTAGAATCTCTTCCCCACTAAGTTTTTAGGTTTAAAGGGCATAATTGATGATTTGGGCATTATGAAGTTCACGTTGAAGCCAGACGCAAATCCTGTTAAAGAGAGGCCTTATTTCCTTAACCCTAAGTATAAGGAAAAGGTTAGCGAAGAGCTGGATAAAATTCTAGAGGCAGGCATTATAGAACCTATTGGAGAGTCTGATTGGGTAAGCCTGATGGTGGTCCAAGAGAAGAAACAAAAGGGAAAAATAAGGATTTGTGTAGATCTGCAGAAGCTTAATGATGCCTATGTTCATGATCCATTTCTAACACCATTTACGAATGAGGTGTTAGACAATGTTGGAGGGAAGGAAGCCTATTCCTTTACTGATGGGTTTTCTGGGTATCATCAAATTAAAATTGCCTCAAAGGATAGAAGCAAAACCACCTTCGAGATAGAGTATGGTCTCATGAAGAAGTCGCGAGGATACTCAATTATGTCGATACAAGACCAGGAAGTCTAATTTGTTGCATAAATGCTCATAGGAAAGATCATGCGAAAATGTTGTACAGACGAAGTTTCGGTGTAGGTTGTATCACTTGCTACACAGTGCACTAAGGGTGAGGAGTATAATTGGTCGAGGTATCTTTGCCAAGAGTTCCTTGCGAACTGCAAAGAAGCCCAAGATGATAACAAGTCCTTTCATTACACTTGGCTTATGTTGTCGATTGTCTTAGTTGCATGGAGGTTGTTGGAGGATAGCCAATTCCCTCCACAAAAGGATGAATTGCTTGAGGCCACATGGCGCGCCTCACTCTAGGCCACAAAGGATGTGGCACACATTAAAGAAACAAATATTTTCTTGGTCCTAATGTAGATGGACCTTTGGATGGTAATTAATCATTGGTCATGGTTGTCCCCAACTTTGCTTGGGTAGTTAACAGCCTATGTGGAGTTCAAGGTTGATTTTCACAACGTCTCGATCTGTGCGCAGAAGGACCCCGAAGGAACGTGGCATGTATTTCCTTATATAGGGTCTCACAGAGATGTGCCAGAAGTCATAGGCTATTAGCCGATGGAGTGTCACGATCCTACAACACTGGAGGTGGGAACCCCCAAAGGCGCAGAGAGCTCTACTGTGGAGAAGTCGAAGGATGTTGCTCAGAAAGAGGCATGCACATTGACTGAGAAAAAGAAGGAGGTTGTTAAGGCAATTGCGGAGAAGGCATGAATCGAGAAAGAGAGCATTGCTAAAATGTAGGCAGAGAAGGAATGGAAGGATGCAGAGGAGAGTGAGAAATCTGCTATGCATCGCACTGACGAACAAGAACTTTCAAAGCAAGGTGGAGGAGGCGATGAAGAGTATAGCACTCTGTTCATTCTTAAGAAACACAGAAAAGATAAGATGGGCGGCCAACAAAAGAAACATAAGTTTGACAAGAAGACACATCTGGATCCCATAGTGCTAATGGAGGGTGATCTTGATGATATCAATGACAAGATATGGGACACAACGGCAAAGGTGCTACATCAATTTTAGCAGTAATACATGTAGACACTAGGAAGCGTCTAGAAGGATTTGCACGCACTGTAGACCAGGCGAACAAGATTCAGGTGGATGTTGGAAATGTGAGCGATGTGTAGGCAAGCCTAATGCAAGGCTATAGTACTATCACATAGATTGAATGGCCTCTGGATCTCAAAGTCTTTCCTTTACTAGAGGGGTCGGTCTGGTGGAGTCCAATGAAGGTCATGTAGTACTTCACATAGTGAAAGATATAGTACTAAACCTTGTCACGCTACTGCTCTAGTCCCTTCATGCACTAAATCAGGGGGTCTCCAATGAGCTAAAGATCATATAAGAACATGCACTCACTATGGTCAGTGAGTTTAAAATCAACAACAAGTAGCTCTTTGCAGAAAAATCTCAGGCATTGAAGGAACAAGAGGAGTTGTAGACACAATGCCAAAACCTGGTCATAGCAATTAAGAAGGCCTACTAGTCAGTGCCTGAGGTTGATATACTTAAAGATGTTGAGGCCTTCGCTAAAGTGAGGAAATTGGCTTTTGGAGTGCACTCATCAAAATAAAAGGTCGATAAGATGACTTTGATCTTCAGATGCAAATAACTGAGCTGCAATTGAAGTTGCAGCTGACCACACCGTTGGAGGTTTGGGAATAACAAGGTGTAGTGATAAATGAATCCATGGCCTAGCTATATGTCGCAGTTCAAGGTTGTGACTAGCTCTTCATTCAGGAAATGGGATTCTGGGATACACTGCAGGAGGATCCTACATTGCAGTAGTTAAACACACAAATCATGGAAGTGCAATAGCAGTATGATGAGATTAGTACAACAGCGTGGACGTTGGAACCAATATAGCACTTTGTGTGCTTGTAGGAAGGCATGACAAAATTGATGTAGATATAGGAGTTGCAGAAAAAGAAGTCCTTTCTCAAAGATTGGCTTGAGCCTTGGACAGGTGAAGCCTGTCATTTTTCATAGAACATTCATGAGAAGATAAAGACAATGCAACAAACACAGAGGAATACGAAACTAGCAGTAGAGGGGCCAACCACAGAGAAACCGGTCGAGGAAGTACAAAAAGCATCAAAACAGAGTACTGTGGAGCTTTAGGCGCTGACCAAGGCATTCAGCGAACTCCACCAGAAAGTGGAACAACCAGCTGAGTGACTCGAGGGAGAGTCATGATCTTTGTGTTGGGGGCATGTTGGGATGGGGTCCTAGGTTAGTTTGGGGTTAGTTAACCCAAATTTTGTATATGGTTTTGTAAAGGATGTAAACTCTCCATGATATGTGGAATTAGAGCGCATAGATGAATAAGAGTCAAAGGGGAGTAGCCCCCTATTTTGGGTAAATTCTTGAGTCTTTTTTGAGATTCACCCATGGTCCACGAACCATGGCATTGTATTGAAAAGTCTATAAATAGTTGAGTCTTAGCAAGTCTTAGAAGTACATTAAGTTTTCATATAGAATTGGGTACATTAAAGAGTTTTGTTGTCTTGGGCAAGAGCTAAGGGAGGAAACCTCTTCTTCTTATGCTTAGATAGAGAAGGTAAGGCTCCTACAGCTGAGTGTGCAGGAGGCCTAGGTAGATCTCACAGCTGAGTGCACAAACCCCTGCAGTTGTGTGCAGAGGTTAAGAAGAGTCTGTAATAAGTAAATTGAAGATCAATAAAGAAAATTTTCCAAAGAATTACTAAGTATTTCCATTTGTATCTATTTATATGTTGTCGATGAATGACATGTTTTATGAAATAATGATTGAATGCTACACGACTTTACTGAATCTATCTCAATAATGTATGAAATTAATGCTTAGCCACTTCCGTGAAGTTTCAGATCATTTCTCTTATGTTTTCTAATGAATTGAGTAGATCTATGTGAACTCCGATCTAGGGATACTTTTTTATGTGCGTAAGTAGGTAAATCAACTGTTTAAGTTCCACAAGGACTGATTGTGGACCTTTGTGAAGGTTTGAAGGCCTATTTAAATGAGATACAGTAACAAGCCCTAGAAGTCTATCAATTTGTGCAGAGGGAGATCCAAGGAACTGGAAGACATCACACTAGTCTCGGGATGCAAAAACTTGGTTCTTGCATTGCCCAATACTGCTTCGTGAGAGACTACAGCTTGCACTACACGGGTTGTTGCCGAAAGGGCAAGTAGTTTAGGGTTTTGCTGGTTAGTGCACTAACTCTGAACCTGAGCCAAGACCCCCTAAGCCAACAATTTCTTGATATTTATATGTGCTAACTATCACCTAGAAGAAGTAGGTTTTTAACTGAAGGAACCGATCCCTTATCCAAGTTTGGATAACTGACACAGAAATTTTTATGCAAGCAACGCTCAGTTCCTACTATTGTTATTTTTGGTTCGACATTATTCAGGTAGATTTTGAGGTGAAACTCTGCCCTTCTTCTATTCCTTTTTCATTAATGTCCCTCTATAATTATTCTTTTATGTCCTATTGAGATTGACCATTTGTTTCTTCAAAAGAGATTGTCCCTATCCAATTTCATTTTTTCCTTATTTTCCCTAAAAATTTCTTCCCTATCCATTTTTCCATATATCCCTCTTGGATTGGTCTCACTCTTGAGTTCCCTGATAGAACTCCTTCCCATTCTAAATATTTATCCCTTTTCTACTTCTTTTCTTTCCTTCATGGGTTGTATTGCAGGATTTGATAAGAATTCATGGATCAGATTTGAAGGCACATGATAATACCAAGAACTAGAGAATAAAACCTCCTTTGATAACTCTACAAACTTTTCAATATTCATCTTGTATATTTTATTTGTACTAGAAACCTTTTCTTCAAATATGCTGCAACACTTTTGGGTGCAGAAAGATCGATATTCCTCAATACAAGAATGTGTCTTTTAGTGCAAGAATTTTTGAATTTCTGGTGTAGGAATATGCAATGTTGTGCAATCCTGACTGAAAGAACATGTATTATGGTGTAGGAACAGTGTTATTCATCAGTACAGGAATGTGTGTCTTAGTGCAGGAGCCAAAGACTCCTGAGTGCAAGAACATGCATTGTAGTACATGAATGTCTAGTACATGAATGCATGCTTGGAACAAGAGTTCTGTCCAGGAACAAGGGAAATTTAATTTCATTCAGTATAAGGATCTTGTTCAGGCATAAATGCATGCACTATTTAAAATTATAGCATGCAATAATTTTTTTTCCTACATTCGATTAGACTTTGTTTTATCATTACTAATTAGGAAATAATTTTTTTGAAGTACAAAGGAATTTAGTTATGAAATATTATTTTTATATAAGTATCATATGTATCTTATGCAAAAACATGACTTGATTGGGGATGTGTGCAAAATATTGTCATAATATAATGTTAACCCTTGAGCCTTGTCAATAATTAATGATGGTCTGATCTTATGTGATACCTTGTGTTATTTTATAACAAATCTTCTCCATCACCGTCGCCTTCTACCAATTATAATTTCTGCATGTACACCAATTCATGCTGTAATGCATATTTCCCAAGACTGAAATTTTCATGATGGGAGTGTGACCATTGAAGAACGTTGATATAGTAGCATGTAGTTAATTCAGTAACTTCATATTCTTTCAGACATATTCCTAAATCTCCTGCCGAGTTATTTTCAAAATTTTGAGAAATTAAGTGAAGTTTGAACAGTTATTGCACCTGTTCAAATTAAACCGTAGTCTATAAGAGAATTGGAATAGATGGACGAATATAAGGATTATTTTTCTTTGTTGTGAAAATTGGTATTTCTACCCTTCCTTCTCAAGTTCGATAGTTTCAATTCATCTGTTGCACTCGAATTTTCCCAAACCTTTGATGGAAGCAAAGCTAAGGTGGGGTCCTTGGAGTTCAAAGTAACTAAGCAATATATTTCACAAGCTATACAATTGGAAGCTATAGGAGAGCAGTGGTTTAAAAATAAAAAACTCAAGGAAGGAGCTTGGAGCTGATTTGTGGTAGATAAGAATCATGAGGTGGACAAGAAGGTTTTGTTACAATGAAATGTGATGAAAAAGAAGTGGAAGCATTTTCTATACATCTTGCAAAAGTTTCTCACTTGTGAAGGCTGGTATTCATTAACCTTCTTGTAACACATTCAATTTCTACTGCATTTTGAATCAGGTAAGGTAATTAACATCCCCTATTTCTTGTTGAAGAGTTTAGAAAAGGTGCTTAAAAGCGTCTAGAAAAGTTAGGAAGGCCAAACTAGATTCAAATTATATCATTATGGGTTGATTTCAATTTTGTTTAAAAAAGAGTTAGAGGGGACGAATATGACTTGGGAAGGTTCTTGAAAGCATTCCAAGTGGGGAGCACAGTGAATTCATCAAGAAGAAGGTAAATTTGACTAAAGAGAGGCTTGACCAAAAGGGTAAACCCTTAACCCTAAAGACTAGTAAGACTAAAGTGAACAAAACCCACTCCAAGAAGTTAGTGTTTGAGAAAGAGCAGGAACCTATAACCAAAACCCGTGGCCCTCTAAGGAGACTGACCAAGAGCTCTATGAAGAAAATAGGTGCATCCTCAAAAGGAGTCCATGATGTATCAACTTCTCCAATAAAAATGGATGATTCAGAGTAGTCCCCCTCTGCAGATAAGCCTCAGTCTAATTCACCAATTAAAGATACTCTCTCTCTCCTCGTAGATGCCGTAGTCCCTTTTGTGTTTAGTGCAGGTTCTGTGGAAGAGGAGGATAACACTCCTTTGGCAACCTTAATTAACAAATTAAAGAAAACGAAAACGTCTCACATACATAGTGCAAGTGCAAGAAAGTATCCAACAGTGGATCGAGTTGAGGGTATTGTTCCTCAAAGTCTTGAGACACAATATGAGATTTCCCTCGATAGCACTGGTGCTTGTTGTGAGTTGGTTGCTGAAGGGATTCCAGTATAGGTAGAACTTAATAAAGAACACCCTGCTTTCAATATGCATAGTCATGTCGAAGAATTGAAACAACGTATTTATGGAATTGAAGTTACTGAACCAGGCTATGAAGGAACTAAACACAATGGTGCAGAAAAGGAATTATAGATCGATGGAGGAGGTGCAAGAGTGAAAGAGACAAGAAAAGGTGTGGAAATTTTGAGAATCTAAATGCTATGGTTTCCTTAGGAAAGTGATCAAACAACTTAAGAAGGCTCGCAGTAAGAAGTAGAAGACAATGAATATGGGGATCATTATTTAGATACATGATTAAAGGGAGCTCTCCATGTTGTTTTTTTGCAGAAGGTAAGGTTGGGTGAGGAAACACAACAAGGTGGGGATGGGAGGATGTTGGTTAGCATAATTGCACTATTTTTAACCTCTATCTTACCTCAAACACTCTACCTAAGCCTCTGTTTTAACCTTGGATCCTATTTATTCCTATAATTCTCTTAAACTGGTACTTATTCCTACACTTCTTTCATGGTTTTCGTATTAAGGTTTATATGTGAACTTAATTATTAATTAAATAGACTTAATATCCTATTTTCCTTTTCAACTTATATGTTCTCTTTCCTAAGTTAATTGTATAAGGAAAAAGTGTTAATCAATGTGGAAGATGGGTTGGTGCAGGAACGTTTCTTGTATCGTCTGTCATTCTTGCACTTCTAAGGCAGCTATGAACTTCAACTTGGTTCACCGCTTACGACCAAGACAACTTGACAAACTGCATGGATTCTTTTCCGGAAGATCAATCATCTTTGTTGGGCTCGAAGCATAGAGGAATATGCGGGATGTGAAGACCAGGGCTTCAACAGAGAATCCTTGTTTAGCCTTTTGTTAACAACTGAGAGGCCGAAGATAAAATTGTGTTGTACTTTTTGTTGTGGTCTTGAGCCAAGAATGTATATTTAATAGGGTTTCTAATGGAATCTAAGGAGCGATACACTAGTGAAATTTTGGTTTATACTTTAGCTTTTTCTATCGCCATATTTTATGGATTGGATAGGATCCATGATGTATATTTTCTACTTTTGAATCTTAATACGAAGGACTGTGCTAGTTATGCATTTTCCTCTTCTAATATCTTTGTGATGTATTATTTGAATACCTGATGTTTTAGATCTCGTAGCAGGGAAACAAGATGGTTGACTAGGGCCTAACCAACCTAGCTCGTTCTCCACTTTTCGTGAGCTGTGTTAAACTTATTTTTTATGCAAGGTTTGAGTAGGTTATATTTTGTTATTTCATTATTAACAAAATTTGACTTCTGCATAAGCTGTATGATTCGGATCCGAAGTGTGCAAGCTTGGGTGTGTTTATTTCCTTCCTTTCAGGTTAATCCTTCTTTCCTTTGATGTGTGTTTAATTTCCTTCCTACAAAAGGAGTGCCTTATAGTTACTTGCACTGGTGCATTTTCATTTTTTCAAGTGAAGCTTGCTTAGTTTACTTCTGCAAGTCATTTTATTTCCTGCAAGTTCATTTGCTTTCTTCTACAAATCGTGTTTTATTTCTAAGTGAAGTTTCCAAGAATTCTCAGTATTAAAGTTTAGCTCAAAATTAATTTATCTTTATGATCTTTAATGAGACACGATTTGCATTACATAGATTTGTGCTTGCCCTCGTTTCCATTGTGGAAGTAACTCAGTTTAACACCAAAATTATTGAAGGGGCCTCTAAGCTAAAAAATTCTATTTATAATAAGAGCAGATCTGATTTACATAATAACAATCATCTCAGGAAGAAGCATGCTTGTATTTGGATCAGATAGTTATCTTTAACATGCAAGAATTTTCTTGTTCTAGCAAGGATTTTTCTTTGACTTTTGAAGTACCTTTCATTTATAAATGTGTGATTAGTTAAAGAGTCTCTTACTTATGAATGGTTATTTCCTCAACTTTGTTTGGCCTTGCAATTTATTCTTAGTTAACACCCTTTTCATTTCCTGCAAGTAATTTAGAAATCAAGTATGGGAGCACCCATTTCTTGGTACAAGAACCTCTGTTTCGGTACAAGAACAAAGTGCTCTAGTACAGGAACCCATAGCTCTTGTATGAAGATATAAATCTTCAGTGCAAGCACAATACATACCTCCAGTGCAGGAACATTTCTTTAGTATGGGAACATCATTCCAGTATAGGAACGTCGTTGTGGTGCAGGAATGATGGTTCAATACAGGAAGGAAAATATTTAATGAAGACAAATGTACTTAAAAGTTTAATTATTTATGTCCTATGACTGCACTAAAATTAGTCTCAGGTGTAAATATCTTATTGATTAGGATTGTCCATGATAATTTAAATTTCCTTTTATTTAGTTTCTGCAAAGTACTTTCTTTCCCATTCAAGCACCAAAATTCTCTTGGTATTATTTGCTGTGTGATATTTTTGATTTTGCCATTTGTAATTAAGAAATATAGGAACAAATTTAGTGAAGTTTTATATCATTTCTTGGTATTTCCTGTGCTACGCCTCTAATCTTACGTAGCCTCGGGTTGACAAATTAAGTGTTGAAGGAGTTTGTTGAACTCCAATTCCTGCACCCAACAATCAATTTTTGGAAAAGACCACTTTGATAGGTACCAAAGTGGCAGTTGTACTAGTGTCCTAGCTTGAGGAGGGAATATGATAATGTGAGATGGTTAGAACCATGCACATGAAAATGTGTAATACAATGACTAGTCACCCATGTACTCTACTAGAAGACAACTTTTTTATATGGACTATGACAAAGTGATTGGGACCGGGTTTATCTCCTTGAGAAATATTCATGAAGGATATATTTAGACTCCATGGTATGCCCCAAACTATGATTTCATACCATGATGTCAGGTTCACTACTAAATTTTGGAAGGGATTATTTGAAGGCATGGGAAAAAAGTTAAATTTCAGCACAACCTATAATCATGAAATTAATGGTAAAACAATAAGGACTAGTTAGATCATAGAATATATGTTAAGAATGTAAGTTATGGGCAAGCCAACTAAGTGGGAGGATTATCTCCCCTTGGTTGAGTTTTCCTATAATAATAGATATCACACATATTTGAAGATGATCCCCTTTGAGGTATTGTATGGAAAACAATGAAAAGTACCTCTACGTTGGTACCATCAAGAATATTAATTAGTATTAGGACAAGATATGTTAAAGGAGATGAAAGAAGTGGTTAAATAGGTCAAGCATAATTTGAAAATAACTCAAGATTGATAGAAGAGTTATCCATACTTGAAAAAAGTTTATAAAGAATTCAATGTGGGTGAAAATGTATACATAAAAGTGACGCAAAATAAAATAACACTTAGACTTGGAAATTATTACATGTTATCACCCAGATACTATGGACCTTTTGATTTGTTAGCCAAAATTGGACCAGTTTCCTATTATCTTGCTCTTCCAAAAAATATAAAAATTTATAATGATAATGTGTTTCATGTATCCTCCTTATTAAAGAAATGTGAAAATTAATCAACTCATATAATTGACTGGAATGTCGTATAATTGGATCTAGAGGGATAGTTCGTTCCAGGACCACTACGTATTCTAGACTGAAACGTAGTCATTTTCCAGAATAGATACATAGCTCAAATAAAAGTTTAATGGAAAAAGTTAAGCCCAAAAGAGTAAACTTGGGATTTAGAGCATGATTTTAAAGAAGCATTTCCATATTTATTTTAGTAAGCCAGAATGAATTATAGAGGTTACAAATAGAAATTGGGATGGTGTCAAATTCAAACGGGCAAGAAATATCCCTTGAATTGAAGCTTCTATTATGCATTTGTATATATGGATAAGTGTGATTGTGTTCCCAATTTAAAATACTTATAGGGAAATATTTTATCAGTGCAATAAAATGATAAAGGTTGAATGTAAATTTTGTATTTATAATGTTGCTAATAAAATAAATATTTGGAAACTATTGCTTTAATTACACCTCGCTGAAAGAGTGATGGATGCAAGCTAACTGTTGATATTGATTACCCCTCATTAAGTGCTAGGCATATAATCTAAATAATTAAATTATAAATGATCATAGAAGTAATTGTTCATTAACTTCCCAAGAAGACAAGAAGTTGTCTTGGAAAGTGGGGAAGTGGAGCTTATAAATAAGCTAGTAACTACCTACCACCTATTTGGTGAGGTGGAGGTACTTACTAACTACCAACTAAATGGTAGAGGGGGTAATCCACTTTGGTTCATCTTGCTGAGCGGAAGAATAATGAAGAGTTAATCTAGTGAGGGAGCAAGAAAAGACTAAGTGAAGAGAGTTGATTTATTACATACAAAAGTGCTTGGGGGGATACTATTTTGGAAAGTATCAAAGGTTGGGAGGAGTTGGTGAATTATTGTATTAGATCTAGATTAAAAAAATTTCAAGTGAGTACCCTAAACTATTACCATATGGATTATTTTCTTAGTGATTTGAAAAAAGAAATCATGCTTTGTTATTTACTATTAGGTTTCATTTTATATGTATTTGACTATGTTTTAAATATTAGTACAAAATTAAATCTATGTAATAGTTAGGGTGAAAAAAGGAGTACTTTCTCTTTTCAACATTTAGAGCATGTAAGAACAATAATTTATGTACAAAGGTATACATATGTATTGTAATAAACACTATTATGGTTTAGTATCTAAGTTGTGTTTATATGTACAAACAGAAGTAGTCAAAACGTAGCTGGTTAAATACTAGTATAAAGATAAAATATATGTAATAATGTACATATATACCTCCACCTCACCTCACCTCACATAATGTAGATATGTCCCTAGTATGGCTATAAATCAACCTGAAATAATAAC
>APFE030552303.1:994-38286 GCA_000404065.3 Pinus taeda | reverse complement strand
TTTTTTATTTTATTTTGAATGTTAACCATAAATATTTACTCATATACTTTACATAACACAAACTTGCCCAGTGAACTCTAAAGACTAATATTGCGATATATTAAATAACATAAATATTCATGTGTGTATACATATATATAAGAGAGAGAGTAATGAAGTATTTTCTTCATCAATTTTTTGGCTATTAATATTTTTTAAGTATCACATGTCAATTCCAACCTTAAATGAAAATATCTCCTTCATACAAGCCTGCCAAATTAACAATTTATTATTGTTTCTTAAATATGTGGATTTTCTTTATTTTTTTTTTATCATAATCTATATTGTTTTTATTTTATTGATTATTTTATTTTTATTTTAAAGAGATTATTTAATTATAAGTTGAGTATGTAAATTATTACACATTTCCCTTATATTGATTGTAAAATGGATCTCTCAACGTAATAAATTTATTAATAATATAAACAACGGATAAAAACCCAGACCCACTTGCATATAGACACATAACATTGTTTTCTCTAGAAAAGATTATGTCACTTGTGCACCCGAGGCCATATGTTGTTGAACCTAGAGATCTTGCCATGTGAGAGAATATAATCCTCCTTTTTTTATGTATATTGAATCATTTTGAAGATTTTATAGTGATGAAATTTGTTCTAATACATTACAAAACACATTTGATTGTTTTTTTTCTCTCTCATGCATGCATAACATGTTTTATAAAAGAGATGGGGAAATTCAAACAACATAACAAAATCTTCTCCACACAATAAAACTTAAATAAATACTTAAAACAAATATAAATTATTTAAATTATTATAAAATGTTAAAGAATATAATTTAATAAAATATATTCAATTAATATATTATATATATTATAGTATTTAAAATATAATTTTAATTACAAATATAAAATTCTAATTCTAATAAATCAAAGATGTATTCCTTTGCTAATTCCAACCCTCCCAACATCATTTAAAATTGCAAATCGAATTATATAAATATGTCGTTGCAAAATAATGATTAGAGTAAAATCGATCATTTTAAATACATCTCATTCAAATTGATTAAGTTGTAGGCTTTTTACTATGAGGTTCCTTCTCACAACACTGTAGTAGATTCTTTGGCCTCCAAATGTCTTGACTTGACAGATGAACCTCCCTTGTAGCCTTGAAGCATCTTCGACAAGGTTTCCTCCTCATGTACTGCCTACCAAGATCGATATGATCCCATCTATACTGCAAATGCTCATGGAATTATTAAGACCACATTACTAAAATGAGGTCTTGTTTCCAGACAAGCTACGGAGGACCATGATGTAGACTGTATGTTTGGTTCCGAGTATATTTCAGCCTTAGTAGCGGCCCACTTGCAAGGTAGAAGTACAAGGAACTACTGCGGAAGAAGGCGTCAGTGCAAGAGCAGGAAAGATTTCTCTAATTACCAATAGTGCCCGAGGATTGAACCATTTATTTGCGTTAGTCCCAATTTTATTCAATATTTTTTTGCATTTTTGAGGCCCGGTGCACCCTTCTTTGGAGATCTTAGTGCTATCTTATGCCCAAGTAATTCTCTACCCCAATGTGCCTCTCTTGCTGCTCAACGGGTGTGCCTATCACTTTCCTCTTAATTGTTTGACTTCCCACTTTCTAAAGCTCAGAGCGATTAGCAGTGGTGACCAACTCATCCTTCTCTTCTTCCTGTATTACACTATCAGAGCTTTTACTCATTGGGACTTTTGTTCTTAACAACATTAAAAAACATCGAGTTCCATTGTTCCATGGCCCCTTTTGTTTAGCCCCTTTCAATTTTCTCCATACGACTGAGGAATATGACTTGGGGCTTAGCCTTGAGGCACTAGGGCCTTTACACTCCTGTCGAGGGCCATCTTTCCTTTGTAAAGTGCTTTCCGTCCGAGTGTCTTAAATTTCCATTTAGCCATCTGTTAGGAAAACATTAGAGCAACTCTCATGAGAGGTTTCCAATTGGGGAAATAACTTTGGACTTGGGACACACTAATTCTCCAATCGTCGATAGCCCTTGGTGCTTGCCCCTAGCTCCGTGCCTTTGGTTTTGTGAGTCCTTGTGACCGTGGTGCTAGCCCAATAATCAGAGCCCCTTTGTCGGCAACTTTTAAGTATCTAGTGTTGTAAGTTGTCGATGTCCTCAACCTCCGACTATGACATCATCACTCCACATGGCACTTCCCGATGGGTGCCACACCCATATATGCCCCCTTAGGACTCTCAAAACACTAAAAATTCCTAAAATGTGTCCTTCTGTACTGCCACATCAGATGACATCAAATGCCATTGTTGCTTATTGGAACCACTTACATGCCACCATGTGGTGTTATTGGAGCCAATCCTGCATTGGTTTTACGCTATCTTTACATTACCTTTGTCGCGACATTTACAAGGTTGTCCGATGTTGCGATATTTTGATGTGTTGATTTCCTTCGAGCTCCGATGTGTGATTGTCAATATGCCTGACTACTCTTGTGTGTGATCAGTAATATGCCATGATGCTCCGGTGTGTGATCGCCGATATGCCAAGACCTCCGATATTGTGATCTCCGATATCGAACCTCCAATATTGCGAACACCAATCTCTCTGATGATCTATTTGTTGCGATTTCCAATTTCCAATTCCACTGGTTCTCCAATATCAAACCTCATATATTCTTTCCTTCATGAGGCTTTAATCTTCGAAACTTCATAAGCCCATACCTTTTGTTCTAGGAGTCCATTTTTGGACTTCCACATGTTGTTCGAAAGCTTGTTCAGAGCACTTTCCATTGGCGAGGGTCTGATTTGGGCTTTGAGTCCTTTTAAAACTTGGAAGATGCCTGCAAACTTATTTTTTCTTTTCCACTCTTTTGACAGATGGAAACACATTTCTCGGTAGGTGGCAACATTTTCTCCAACTGGGGGAAATGGCTTATTTGCACGGTGTTGAATACAATCATATGTTGTCATTTGTAGCTTAGCGTAACTAATCATATGCTTCCACGTGTCCCCTGAAAGAAAGAGAAAAGGGTTCGTTAACATTTGGTTTTGCGATGAAAACTTTTGTTAATCTTTATCGTTTCTCCTCGTCAGTATTTAATGTTATTGGGCCTTCATGCATATTAGAGAGGCAATGTTTATCAACATATCGTAATAAAGGCTAGAAACCATATCGAAGTATTGGCAACTAATGTATTCATTGTTTCTTTAATGTGTTTAGAACAAAAAAGATCTGAATAATGCACTATCTTTCATATGTGGGAATGGAGACAACCCAGTGGAATGTGGGTCTTTTACTCTGACAATTGATTACCATATGTTTTATACCCTAGGAAATATATAATATACGTCTCCTCCATCTCTCTCTATCCACGTCCCCTTCACTTTCTCTATATTTCTCTTATTCCCTCTCCCCCACTACCATCTATATCTATACCTCTCTCCATTTCTCTTGATTTGTCTCTCTATCTCGGCCCCTAAACACAACTATCTTTGTCTCTCTTCTTCCCTCTTTCCCCCTCCATCTATATCTCTATCTCCCTCTGTCTCTCCTTTTTTATATCTACACCAACCTTCATACACAGACTCTCTCTCTCCATATCTATATATCTATCTCTCCCTCTTCCTCTCCCTGTCTATCTCTTCCCCCCCCCCTCTCTCGCTCTCCCTCTACCCCCTCCATCTATATATCTATGTAAGCGCTCAAACATACAAACTTTCTCTCCATATCTATCCATATCTCTCTCTCTCCCCCCCTCTCTCTCTTCCCCTTCTCTCTCCATACATATCTCTCTCGCTCCCTCCCTCTATTTGCCTCTCTCGTCTACTCTCTCATCCCCCTCCATCTATATCTTTATCTTCTCGTGTGTCTCCTTCTCACCCCCAAAACATACACACTCTCTCTCCATATCTCTCTCGCTCTCCCTCGTCGTCTCTCTATCTCTCCCTTGTCACTCCTTCTTCCTCTCCACCTTTCTCTCTCTATGTCTTTCTTCCCCTTCCAACTCCATATCTCTCTCTCCCCTTTCTGAAGTCATCTCTCTCTTCCTTCCTCTCTCTCCCTTTTTCTCACACCTCCGTCTATTTCCCCCCCATCACACACACACTCTCTCTCCACCCTCCAACTCTGTCACTATATCCCTCTCTTTCTCCTTCTTGCTCTCCCCCTTTCTCCCACTCCATATCTATGTCTCATTATCTCTCTCATTCCATTCTTTCCTTATCTACATCCTCTCCTTTTCTCTCCCTTCCCTCATCTCCTCTCTTCATCATTCCATCTTCATCTCTCCCTTATCACTCCCTCTCTCTCTCAATGTATTTATTCTTCCCCCCTCCAAATCCATTTCTTTCTCCCTCCCTCTCTCCTCCTCACTCCCTCCTCCTCTCTCTCTTCCTTCCTCTCTCCTTGTCTCTCCCACCTCCATGTATCTCCCCCACTCTATTCCCCCTCCACATCACTCTCTTTCTCTCTCTTAAATATGATTCCATTTTATTTTATTTAAGAGAGTATCTAATCTTAAAAAAAACATAATTGGTTGTAAAATATTAAACATATATTTTGGATAAATCATGTCAAAGAAAATACAAAAATAAAAAACTTAAAAGAAGCATGCATTCTCTTTACTCTATCATTGTTAGTCACTTTTCTTTCTCTCTTTGCTTGGATCTTTGGTTAAAATGCATTTATCCTAGTTCTTTATAATATTATTTATATTATATAAATTATATGGTATATGTAAAAAGTATTCTCATTTTTAATTTATTAAAACCTCGGTTTAATCTCTATGGGAATATTTTTAGTAGTCTTGTGGATGGTGAGTTTAGATGTACCTCAAAATTAATTATAGCATTTTTTCTATTAGTTTTGATTTAAAAATATTATAAAATTAAATTAGAATAAAGTATTTGTAAATATTTTGACTTTGAAATAAGTTATGGTGTTTGGGCATGTGGTATTGATAAGCCAATGACCATGGTAGTGTAACAAACAAATGGCCCATGGTATTGAAAAACCATGCTATTTTCCCATGCTCTCCTTCTCTCCCTCCCTCTCTTGATCTTTCTCTTCACAATATTGGCCAATGGAATTGTAAAAAAAAACCTATTTAGAAGTTAATAATATCCATGGTAAATATTCATGATTAAAAATTTTGTTATATCATAAGTATTAATTTTTTATGGGCTTATCAAGTACATTTAGAGATGGTTATGCAATCATTATTTCAATTTATATTGTAAATTGGATGTTTCTTTAAAAGTACTATTTATGTTTTATATATTTTAATGTGATATGTATACTATACTTTTTTTAATCTAGAAAATTGTTCGTAGTTGTATTAATAAAAAAACAATTACAAATATAAAAAAATGAAATTAACAAATATCTCACACCTCACATCTCAAAATTAACATCTCACGTCTCACATCCAACGCTCACCTATCTAACACTTACACATCTAACCCTCAGCCATCCACCCTAAACTCGAGTGTATATTTCCAAAAGGATTGTATTAATAAAAAAAAAATTACAATATAAAAAAATAAAATTAACAAATATCTCACACCTCACGTCTCAAAATTAATATCTCACATCTCACATCTAATGCTCACCCATCTAATGCTTACACATCTAACCCTCACTCATCCACCCTAAATGTGTCTCAAAACGAAAACCTTGATATGGATTACCTTCATAATTGCGTGGAATAAGGGTCCTTTACTTTGAAACTTCATTATCATATGTTTTATACCCTAGTCACTTTATAATATACGATTGTTGGAAAGATCCACATTAATATGATGGATCAAACACTTCATTATCATATGTTTTATGCCCTAGCCACTTTATAATATACGTTTGTTGGAAAGATCCACATTAATATGATGGATCAGACTTTGGGTTTCCGAGATTTCCAAAAGGATTCATCTGATGTCAATCTCTATTCCCAAAAGCACCGATATATATTTAATAAATACGCCACATTGTTTACTGATTGAGGCATGAAGCCTATCCAAACATTCTTGGTCGGGCTATTTTATTCATTAATCTAATTAATGGAGCGATGATGTGCATTTAATTTCACTTTATTCTCACTCAAACAAAGATCTTTATCTTTGGGTTTCGAATATTTCCAAGAGGACTCTTCTCATGTCAAAGTCTGGATGCCCAAAAGTTTCGATATATATTTAATCAATATGCCATGTTGTTTACTGATTAAGGCTTAAAGCTTATGCACACATATTAATCTCGAGTGCTAATTTATTCATTAAACTATTTAAAAAACTGACTATGTGCATTTATTTTCACTTTATTCTCATTCGCACGAAGATCTTTGTCTTTCTCTCTCATTACTAATACCAAGATCTACGTCATATGTCATTACTCTCATTTATAACTCCCTCTGCTTAGTTGGTGGATGGACATGTGTTCTATTTAGCCTCTTCACCTCGATCTATTATGTTGTTTTTCACTTTGAATTTTTTTTGTTGTTGCTCTGTTGTTATTGCTCTTGCACGTCCTACTCCAGCTTCCTTCGCCCGGATACCTATCTCAAAATTCCATTTGAGAATCGATACCCTGTTAACCATATTGCCTTGTGCAATCAGTTTCCAAATATCAATGTTGTTATGCTGCATATATAGCTTTTTTTTGCATGTTTCAACTATAAGAAGAATATCTGCATTGCCTCAATCTAGTCCTATGAGCGAGAAATCGCTAGCTAGTTGATTTCCCCTTCCCTTTCAACGTTAACACCATTTCACTCACTTTCACCTTTCAAGACATCTCTTTTCCTCATCTTCACGGAGCCTACCTTGATAATGAATGACATCACTTTGTTACTAGATGGCTCTACAACGATCCAACCATCACTCCAAATAGTTCAACTCGACCTCCTTCCTTCGACAAAGACATTGTGCCAACGCTATCGCATTTATATCTCTAAAGATACCTCTCATCACATGATTTTTCTTCCATTTGCTTACAATGCCCATGTCGCCTCTGGTGGCTTGCAGTTGGGGTCGATTATCATTCTCAAAGAATCCACTTGCGCACTTTTGCAAAACGATGTGTATGTTCACCACATCCTTTATGTTTTTCTTTTCCTTCCCTCTCTTCAGCACTGGAATTTGAACTAATACCGCAATGCTTTCCTCTTTATTTCCTACTTTTCAGGACTATAAAAATTCTCGAACTTGATGTTCTCGAACGTCATACAACTTTTATTGGGACCCGACCCTTGTTCAAATTGAGCAACTTTCCACATACGAAGCGTGCTCTTCAACATCACAGGACGCTTCCTCACATACTCATGCTTCGAAAGAGGGTTTTGCTTCATCATCAACTTAGTTGTCCCATGTTGTTCCTGTTGCCATACCATTCATGGTGCTAAGCAAACATTGGTCAATCTAGGGTATGGAGCTTGCAAAAACAACCCTTTGCTCTTACAACAATGTTCGTGCCTCCGGAAAGGTCTTTGCATTTGACTTCATTGATTCTGCCAATGATGCAATCCATCTCTCTACCTTTGGTGACTTAGTAGATTCCTTGCATGACCTTGTCCAAATTGGATAGATTTACATGGTTTCAAATAGGACACTCAAACCAACAAAAAAAGTTTACAACCATCTCGATAGAAAATGGGGAGTCTTCCTCTCTACAACTTCCATTGTTGAACCTTTCTTGGATGATGTTCTGATAATTCCTTTCCACCGTTTTTGTTTCAAATCGATGTTAGCATTAAAGTATTTATAGCTAACTATAGTCTTATCACTGCATCTAATCCCTTCTGGTTCCCTTTCAGTAAGTGTAATTTTGTTTCAATTTCAGTATATGTGCTTTCTACTACAAATATTTGGTGCAAAGCTCACTTGAAATTTCAATATTTCTTCCCTTTCTAAAAAAATAAATAAAAACTTGCTACTCCATACCTTGCTATCCTTGTAGTGTTTTTCCATTTTGTCGATGTTTTGCACTCTCCTTTACTTATACTAATAATATTATGATCATGCTCCCCATTATGTCATTCAGCTAGTTCACCAACTCTTGTTTAATCCCTTTTGCAGTTTATCAAAATAGATAGCAAGTACATGTCCCTATTATATGGATACTCAAAAGAGATACATGCCGAACAAATTGTTCTTCTTGACACAAGGCCTAGACATCTTCTGAGTTCACAAAATTTTGTACGACATAAAATGGTTATGCTACCATCTGTGAGATGCTGAGGGCGTTGAATTTTTTTTAGTGGTAGTGGCGGCAGATAATGAGGTACTAGTTGTTCCATCCCACGTGAATGAATTAATAAAAAATATTTTTCTGATTATTAGTGTAGGTTGATCTGTATGTCACAAAACTCAATTAGAGTATCATTTTTTTGAAATGTTGGCTTCTCACCTCTTCCAGTCTGAATAGACATAGACATTAGTAATTTTTAGATAAAAAATTTATAAACAATGCGGAACTCTCTAAGGATTTATTTATGTTGTTATATGTTAATAAATAACGGTATAGTTCGCTTCTTTTTCACATTTATACTTTCATTTAATCTCATTGGATTCGCTTTCATTTTTTGAAGAGATGCATAGAAAGCTGAAAAACTGGAGCAATCAGAGTTTCTAGAGATAGAGAGATTTCATTGTATTGGTTTTGGTTAATGTTAGGTTTTGTTAGTAATCAAGGAAGGTTTATAATTAATTTAGATCATTATAATTATAATGGAGAGGATTTTACATTAAAGTTGAAAGTTTAATTTTTAATATAGATTTATTTTTTATATTTATGTAATTTTTTGAGATATTATTAACATAAACAGGTTAGACTACACTCATACATTGAACACAACATTTCTATTTCATAATTACCACTGCACTCATGCAATAACACACATTCCTTATTCGACCCAAGGGATATATTATATATATATAATATATAATAATATATATATAGTGTTACGTTTTTATAAATAATTAAATATAGTTATAATTTTTATATTATAGTTTATGTTTTTTAAAATAATGATGTATATAAATGTTAAATGATTTAATATTTATAACTTATATTAAGATTTATATTAATTAATAAAATTAATTTATTTTTAATGTTATTATTAAAATACATATTAAAATTATATATATTTATTTCAAAATAATGAGAGTGATTTAAAAAAATTTACATTACTTTTATATTCAAAAATTAAATACGATTAATCTTCTATGTTTTCTTATTTAGATTAATCCCTAATTCTTAGTATTATAGTTTTAAAAAGAAATATTATATATAAATTGATATTTGCTTGTTAATTGGATTTAAATATTGTTATTTGTATGGATGAAAGTATTGCAAGTGTTTATGTTTACTTATTTTGTAACTTCATTTCTGCACACTTAAAAACTCTAAATTTTCTGTGAACTTCTTTGTACAACATGTATATTGCTATTATAAATTTCCATTATTTCAAAATTTATATTGTACCCGCCCTCTCTTATTTGGATGATATCAATTCATAGTCATTCTTTTTGGAAAATTGTGCACATGATACTTTCATACTCTCACACACACACACATATATATATATATATATAATTTTTATCATCTCAAAATGCATATTGTTTCTCTCTTGTTAAATGATATCAATTCATAATTTATTTTTTTTAATAATGGAATTTTAAATTTTTATATTCCCTAGTATTAACACAATTAATGTTTTTTTAATTTTTCCTCATGGTTAAGTTTACAAATGTTTCAACTAACAAGATAAAATTACCTATCTATAAAATATGAAGGCTATTGGTTAAAAAAAAATTACAAATAATAAAATACTAGTAACTACATCTACATCTCATTTGGATGAATTGATAGTAATTAGGAGTGTTTACAGTGGGCAGAATATGTATGTGACAAAAGGAATTTGTTCAAAGTAAGGGAGATTGTTGGCATCATTTATCAAAGTAAACTCATTTCTTCCAATTTAATTAGTAAAATTTTACAAATATGACACAACTTTGTATAATTTTATTTATGTTATTATATATTAAGAAAAAATGTTACAGTTTGGCTCATTTTTTTGTTTAAACTTCATTTGATCCGATAAGAATGGGTACATCTTTTACCAGTGATCCAAAGAAAGCTGAAAAACTTGACATCATGCAATGTAAAGATTGGGTCAGATTTTTGTCGTTTTGAATATTTTGCTTCTGTCAACTTTTTTAATATGTTAGTGAGAAGTGTGTGGTAATTTTTTTCCATTTATTTTTATTTCTGTTGCTTTCTCTTTTACTCCGTTTTGCAATTGCATCTTTTACTTGTATACTTGTTTTTATTACATCCGGAACTAGCAACAACCAACATCAACACAGAACTGTAATCAGGTTATTATTTGTTTTCTTGAATTCTTAAAATAAATTAATTTTCTTTGAATATACATATGGCTCATCTTAAATTGATTCGGGTAGTGCAGCATTAATGGTAGCGCAATGCTATTCCTACTAAACGCACAATGTAAGGGATTTGAACCAAGGAATACCTTAAAAATATACCCATTCACCATCAATCCAAAATCCCATGGCCATTATTTTAATATTATTAATATAGATTTTGTTTTTATATTAATATAATTTTAATATCGTTTACATAATACATTTAAATTTTATTTTATACATGTTGAATCATTTTGAAGATTTTATAGTCATAAAATTTATTCTAATACATTACAAGATAAACATATTTAACTGTTGTTTCTCTCTTATACATGCATAAGATGTTTTATAAACAAGTAGAAAAGTCAACAACATAAAGCAATCAAAAAAGACTTCAATAAACAATCAATAAATAAATAAATGAAATAAATAAGTATATATATATAAATATATATATTATATATATATATAATATATTACTTAATATATAATTGTTAAAAAATAATATTTTTTTTTAATTAAATAGATAACTTTAAAAATTATTAATTATATATATATATATATATATATATATATAATGTTTTAATATAAATATTTTAAAAATAGTTTTATATTAGAATTAACGCTATATTCTATAGCTAATTCCAATCCTCCCACCATCATTTAAAATTGCAAATCGAATTAGAGAAATCTGGAGTTGCAAATTAATGACCCGACTACCTAAAATGTATCATATTAAGTACATCTCTTTCAAATTTAATGATTCGAGTACCTGAACTGGATCATTTTAAGTACATCGCTTTCAAATTGATTTAAATTTGAGGACTACATTTTGGTGTGGTTTTGTCATGATTGCATTTGGGGAGTTGAGTTCAGCCTTGAACGGTTATTATTTTTTTTTTAATAAAGAAAAAGCAAAAAGCGGAGTGGGCCTTCATTCAAATTAATTTAGATTTTGAGGATTATATTTTGGTTTCGTTTTTTCATGATCGTATAAGGAGACTTGAGTATTGCGCTGGTACGCACTATGACTATTATTGAGTGGTTATTCACTATTACTATTTTAGGGTAACAAAAAGCAAAAAAGAACTATTATTATTTCAGGATGACAAAAAGCCAAAAAGAATGTTTATGTATTTAAGAAAACAAAAAAGCTGTTAATATAAGCCGTTCGATGTGGGTAGGTGAAAAAACAAAATCCAGCATGAGCCATTCGATGTAGGCATAGGCATGTGAGTAGTATACTATCATCTCATCAGGGTCTGCCTAACATCTTATCTGGCCGAACGTGCTGCAATGCTTTGTATTTTTGTTCAAGTTGTAGTTTCCACTTCTGCGGCCCTAATAATTGGATTTTCCGGAAGCAGGGAGCTGAAATTGTCTGTAAATTCAATTCCATGATTTCATATAGTCCTTTATACTTACACGGTATGTACTCTGCTACATGAATTTCCATCATCTTAGAAATTCCGAACACCATATATATTGTATCCGGCCTCTATTCTTTTCCTTCGGTTACAATTTTTTGTATTTTTGTATTTTCAGGTATCAACATTTAATCAATGTTTTTTGAGTTTTCCCTTAATTTGAGTTTACAATTTTTTCCAGGGCATAAAATGGTTATGCGGTATCTGTGAAATGCTCAGGACGTTTTGTTTTTTTTGGGTGGTGGTGGCAGATAATGGGGTATCAGTAGTTCCATCCCGTATGGATGAATTAATAAAAAATATTTTTCTGATTGTAAGTGGAGAGTGATTTGTATGTCAAAAAAAAGATCGATTCATAGAGAGTATCATTTATTTATAATGTTGGCATCTCACCTCTTCGTGTCTGAATAGGTCTAGACATTGTGCTGAATAGAGATTAGAACTTATAGATGTAAATTTTATAAACACTGCCGAACTCTGTAAGGTTTTATTTATGTTGTTATATCTTAATAAATAATAGTATAGTTCGCTTCTTTTTCAGGTTTATATTTTATTTGATGTCATTGGAATGGGTTTCCTCTTTTTCAAGCGATGCAGAGAAGCGGAAAAACTGGACCGGATTTTTGCTAGTTTCTTGAATATTTTGTTTCTGTTGGTTGAATATTTTGTTTTTAAGTGTTGTAGATGGCAGTCCTCTCTTTCATTTTTATGGGTTTTCCTTGCTGGCCGGCCTTGTTTTCTCTTTTGCTCTGTTTCTCATATGTTGTTTTTAAGTGTTGTAGATGGCAGTCCTCTAGTCCGTTTATTTTTATGGGTTTTCATTGCCGGCTGGCCCTGTTTTCTCTTTTTGCTTTGTTTCTCCTATGTTGTTTTTAAGTGTTGTAGATGGCAGTCCTCTCTTTCGTTTATTTTTATGGGTTTTCATTGCCGGCCGGTCCTGTTCTCTCTTTTGCTCTGTTTCTCAATAATGGTTATCTTTTGTTTCTATGTTTGTTTTAATTCAATGCTAAATTCTTCAGAACCATACTCCAGCGGCAAAACACTGAACTCTACTAAGGTTATTGTTTGATTTATTGAGTTGGCTTAGATTTAATATAAATGTGTTTTTCCAAATTGATACTGCACTACCATTTGCTATTCGTACTCCTGTCACAACGGATGAATTAATTAAGTTAGTGGCGAGTTCAGTTTCAATTTGCTATTAGCCTTGGCTTTGAGGTAGGCAGACCGGTATGTTTCAATTTTTTATTTTTTGTTTAATATTCTTATAATTTCTTCTCATTTTTACATAAATATTGTTGTAATTTCACGCAGCCATAACTTGTGTGGAGACTTAAAAGAGTTATGAGTTGGTTTAAATCAAAATCTGAATACAAAAAGGTATAATTAGGATAGATTAGATTTATTTATTTTTTATATTAGTATAATTCTTTTAATACTATTTGCAAAACACATTTAGACCTGACGGAATATAGCTTTTTTTTTTAATATTGTTGCAATCCACTTTAATATTGTACATTTAGACCTGACGGAATTTACCTAAAGTATTAGACTCCACTTAGAGATGGAATCCAACATTCAGAATTTCATTTATATTAGTCTATGTGGATTTAATAATAATTATGATAAGTGAGTTTTAGATGAAATTGCTAATAAAAAAATATTAATATTATCGTTTATATTAATATTTTTTTCATTATTATAATTAGATAATAGTTAATGAATATCTTATATATATTTTAATTAATATAATGAATATAATAATATTGGGTTAATAGAATTTTAATTTATATGGTTTTAATTTTATGAATAATATTGTAATTGTTTAATTTTATAATTAAAATATACCGATTTATAATTAGTAAAGTTATTTAAAAATTGGTGAGTAATTATGGTAGGTATTTTTATTTTCAACTTAAAGTAGAACTAAAATTTCTAAATAATATATTTTATAAATATTATAACGTCTACTTACAATATATCTTTAAAGGCTTGAACCTACTAAAATCTTTTGAGAATAATGGTGGTTTGTTACTAAATTCTTATAAAGTTCATTCTCTAAATTTTCCATATAAATGAATCTACCATGCTACAAGTGTCTATATCTTATTCATTCTATAATTTCCACGTCTCTCTTAAAGGAAGAATTAGATTTTTGATAATAAGATTTTGAAATTGTATTTACCTATATTCATTTAATTTCATGATATCTGCTGCTATAACTTAATTGAATATTTATTTGTGCATATAATAGTTTCATGCTCACACAATATGTACATTACTACTATAAATTTCCATTCTCAGAATTTGCAAACAGAATTATGCTCACACAATATCTACAAAATATTTATATTATCAGTTTTGTTTTTTTTTTTTCCACTAATGAAAATTGACTAAACGCTATACAATTTTATTTAAGCTTTAATTAAATCTATTTTTATATGACATTTTATAAAAAAACTGAAATTTTAATTTAAAATAATAAAATTAAATTTAACACTTAACCTCTGGATAACCCATGAAATTAACCCTATAACCTCTCTTTAACAAACCATTAAATTAACTATCAAAACTGAACCCATTTTTACTTTTATACTTCGTTAAAATGTCTTTCGATCAAGACAAAGCTGAAAACCAGAGATCCAGCAATGAAAAGAATGGTCACGCTTATGCATTTTTGCTTCTCTTAGTTGATTAAATGTTGTATATCGGAGTCCTTTTTTCAATTTGTTTTTGTTTTTCCATTGCCGGCCGACCCTGTGTTCTCTTTCGCTCTCTTTTGTTCTGTTGTGCAGTAATTGCCATCTTTTTGTTCTCTGTTTGTTTCAATTAGACGCTACTTTGTTCTATTTACATATGGAACCACGGGAATCCTCTAGCCCCAATCAGGGCCAACACTGAACTCTGATAAGGTTATTATTTGATTTACTGAATCGGTTGAAATTTAACATAATTTTTTTACTGTTGAATATATGTGATACATTCAAATGAGGAAAGAATCGGTTGAAATTTAACATAATTTTTTTCCTGTTGAATATATGTGGTACATTTAAATGAGGAAAGATTTTTAGGCGGAGGAATCAAAAGTAGTTGGAATCTAGGTAAATTTTTATTTTTAAATCTTGCAGTAATGGTATTTTAATCATGTTTTTGATGGTGGAAATGGATTCATGGCCATTGAAAACTTCTGAAACACTGAAAATCTTGAAATTTGACAACTATAACTTGTATTTCCATTATCTCAAAATTTATATTATATCGGTTCTTTCTTTTTCAATCACATCAAATTCATAATCATTTTTAGAAAATTGAATAAACATTCTCACATCATATATATATATTTTATCATCTCAAAATTTATATATTGTACTAGTCCTCTATTCTTTGGATCATATCAATTCATAATTATTATCTTTTCTAATAATGGAATTTCAATTTTTTGCATTTCCTAATATCAACACATAATTTTTTATTTTTTTTTTCCTCTTATGATTGAGTTTACACAAGGATAATGAAATATTGGCAATAATATCTCATTTCATTGAATAATAATAATTATTCTTAGTTTCAAATGAATCAATAATACATATTCCTGATTTCAATAGCATTTTAGTTTCAAAGAGTTATAGCTAAGCCATATTCACTAATTTGGAGTGTTTGGAGGATGAATATGTGTCACAAAAAAATTGGTTAAAAAGATTGAGATTGTTGGTCTCATTTATCCACAACCTTAACATTCATTTCTAATTTTATTAGTAATATTTGCAAATATAATATAACTCTTTATAATTTTATTTATGTTACTATATATTATTAAATGATGATACAATTTGCTTATTTTTACTTCTATATATCATTGGATCCGATGAGGATGGGTTCGATTTTTTACGAACTGGACCTCATGCAATGTAAAGAATGGGCTGGTTTTTTGTTGTTTTGAATATTTTACGTCTGTCACTTAGATTGAACTTTTTAATTTGTGAGTGAGAGCTGTGTATGACAATCCTTTCTCCATTTAATTTTTATTTTTGTTGTTTTCGACTTGATTGTTTTATCTTTTGCTCTATTTTTGTAATAATTAACCTTGTTTTCTCTTTTCTTCTGTTGCGCATTGTTTTGCTGGTATGCTTTTTTATTACATCCGGAACCATATCTGCAGAGTCCACACAAGCACCAACACAAAACTCTAATCACGTTATTATGTGCTTTCTTGACTGGTTTAAATTTAATATATATTTTACGTTGAATATACATATGGCTCACCTTTTTATTTTCAATATTAATGTAATTTCTCTGCCTTCATTTACCTGACATATGAGATACCATTCATACACGGAATACAACATAATTGTATCCATATGGGAGTTGACTTCTGAGTACTTTCTTTCTTTTATATAATTATAGAAATGGTGCCTGGAGTAGTTCTTAAGTATATATAGTTCTTTTGGAGATTGGACTACAAACATTGCATACAACATTCTGTATGTATATGGAAGTTGAGTTTTGAGTGGTTTTTTTTAATTAAAAAAAATGAATACACCATTCTGTATGTATATGGGAGTTGAGTTTTGAGTAGCTTTTTTTTAATTAAAAAAATGGTGTAGAGTAGTTTTCAAGCATATATTTTCTGGATTGGATCACAAATATAGTTCTTAAGTATATATAGTTTTTTTGGGGATTGGACTACAAACATTGAATACAACATTCTGTATGTATATGGGAGTTGAGTTTTGAGTGGGTTTTTTTTAATTAAAAAAATGAATACACCATTTTGTATGTATGTGGGAGTTGGTTTTTGAAGTTGAGTTTTGAGTAGTTTTTTTTTTTAATTAAAAAAAAATGGTTGTAGAGTAGTTTTCAGGCAATATATATATTTTTCTAGATTGGACCACAATATAGTTCTTAATTTATATATAGTTCTTTTGGGGATTGGACTACAAACATTGATACAAACATTCTGTATATATATGGGAGTTGAGTTTTGAGTGGTTTTTGTTTTAATTAAAAAAATGAATACACCATTCTGTATCTATATGGAAGTTGAGTTTTGAGTAGTTTTTTTTTAATTAAAAAAATGGTGTAGAGTAGTTTTCAAGCATATATATATTTTTTCTGGATTGGACCACAAATATAGTTCTTAAGTATATATAGTTTTTTTTTGGGGATTAGACTACAAACATTGAATACAACATTGTGTATGTATATGGGAGTTGAGTTTTGAGTGGGTTTTTTTTAATTAAAAAAATAATACACCATTCTGTATGTAAATGGGAGTTGAGTTTTGAGTAGTTTTTTTTTAATTAAAAAAATGATGTAAAGTAATTTTCAAGCATATATATATTTTTTCTGGATTGGACCACAAATATATATAGTCTTTTTCGGGATTAGAACGGAAAACCCGTGAGACCAAAACTCTACCCGAACCATTGAATCGCATCTTAAAGACTTAAAACGTAAGTGGTACTTACTATTTCAGTCTAACAAAAAGAAAAAGGAGGAGTGGACCGGTTTATGTTTTTAAGAAAACACCAAAATATTAATAAGCCGTTCGATGTGGATAAATTAAAAAGCAAGCTGTTCTTTGTAATTTTCTGTATTTTTGTTTACTTTGTAATTTTCAACAAGAGTTAACGAGTTTGTTATAGGGCATTAAATCACTGGTTAGCTGCATGCCCTTTAACTTTATAACACACTCGCGCGAATAACGAAATAAATGAAAAATAATGGAGTGTGTTATAAAGTTAAAGGGCATGCAACTAACCAAACATTTAATGCCCTATGACACACTAATTAGCTCTTGCCATAATTTCCACTTCTACAACCCTATTAATTGCATTTTCTAGAAATAAGCTGCTAAATTTTCTGTAAATTCAATTTCATGATTTCATATCTCACTTTATAATACTTACACGGCAGATACTCTACTGCCATAAAATACCCGGAAGTAGGACGCTGAAATTGCCTGTAAATTGGATTCCATGATTGATATCGTCCTTTGTCGTTACACGGTATGTACTCTGCTACCATGATTAAAATAATATAAATCTATTCAAAATAATGATAATGATATAGAAAAATATATATTAATAAATTTACTCGCTATCTAAAGGTTAAATAGGATTAATCTTTTAAATAATTTTTTTATTTAATTAATTTTTACTATTATAGTTTAAAAAAAAAATTTATACATAAATTGATACTTAGTTTTTAATTGGATTTGTGTATTGTTATTTGTGTGGATGATGTATATCATTATTTATTCTATAATTTTTATTTTTGTATACTGAAAAATTGGATTGTATGAAAATAAAGTTTAGAATTTTTTAAATTTATACTAATTTCATGATTTTTGCTATTGTAGCTTCTTGAATATTTATTTGTGTAAATGATACTTCATACTCATAATAGGTATATTGCTATTTTGAATTTCCTTTTTCTCAAAAAATATATTGCACTCTGCTTCCTTTTTTTTTATCATATCAATTTATAATTATTATTTTTTGTCTTGATAATTAAATTTCATTTTTTTACATTATCAACACATAATTAACATTTTTTTAATTTTACTTTACATTTACAATTACAATTTTTTTGGGACAAAAAAGACCATACTACTATCTATGAAATGCCAAAGACATTGATAATTTTTTTTAGGAACAATGAAGTACCATTAATTTCATCTCATTCTTGATTTCAAGTGAAATTCTGTTTTGAGTGAGTTCTTGCTAGCAATATCCATTAATTAAGAATGTTTAGAAATGTATTTCACAAAAAAATCGATTTGAAGAGTGAGATTGTTAGGCACCATTTATCAACAGCATTGGCATCTCATTTCTTAAATTTTTAAGAATATGGGCACTATTTTGTGTAATTTTATTTATCTTAGTATAAGTTGACATCTCATTCCTTAAATTTTTAGCATTTCATTTCTTAAATTTTTACAAATATGGGGACTACGTTGTATAATTTATTTTATTTATCTTAGTATACATTGGCATCTCATTCCTTAAATTTTTATTTAGTTTGGTATAATTTTTAGGTTTAAACTAAGCTCAGAGCTTATGGAATATAAAGAATCCCCCGGATTTTTGTGCTAATTTTATTTTTGTTGGCGTTGGGTTTGTTTTCTTTTTCTCTTTTTTGTTTTGTATTTATTGTTCTATTTTGTTTTTATGAATGAATGAATGAGATTTAATGTTTAAGAAAAAAAAATAGTTTATCAGACCACCAATTTTTAAATGGTATTGCATTTCAAAATAAAATGTTTTTCCGATTCTACTTTCACATCGAAATTAATGATAGTTAGTTGTTAATTGAGCAATTTCAATTTACTCTTGTTGTTGGAGATGAAAATTAAGGTTGAATTTCTCAACATAGTACTTCTTATTTCTACCCAACTATCTTCCCTATGTGCTCATGCAAAACTTCTTCATAACAAGATTATTTAACTCCTTGCTATTTGTAGGACAGATATTGAGGTAGATATTCCATTTATGCATTCATTTGTTATTTTGTCTCATCCATGTTTTCTTTCTTTCACTTATGCTTTCATTGAGGAAAACTTTAGGCCATCTACCTACTCCCATTTTCTCGATATCTTATGAGCCACACCATAGCAATTGCTTACTTGAGAGTTGCCCGTGTTTCACTCAACATTATCTCATAAGAAACCAAACTTTTTATTTTGAACTTGCTCATGCTCATGTATGTTTGTTTTTATTAAACACTACTTTTATTGGTTTACATATAAAACTATACCTGGTGCCTCCATTCCAACAACAACCAACTAGGTTATTATTTGCTTTCTTGAGTTGTTTAAATTTAATATAAATATATTTTTCATTGAATATGGATATGGTTCATCTTAAATTGATTATGGTAGTGCAACACATTCGTACACAATGTTAGCGCAATGCTATTCTTACTAGACGCACAATGGATAAATTAATTTATTTAGCAATGAATTTAGTTTCTACTTTTGTCATGTCCATTGTTTGTTTCTCCACCATTTACTTAACGTCATGTCCATTATTTTTTCCTTAATGAAGAGAACCTTTTATTTATGGAGGTTGAATTAGGGTTTCTGATCAGGGGATCATGTCCTAAGTGGAAAAAATGCTCAAATTTTGAATTGCTCAGAATTGGTTGAAACCAGAACAACTAGATAGATCTCGTCTTCTTGATTCCGGCGCCGCGAACGGTTCAAAAAAGTGACACTGTATGGATGAGTTATACCACATTTTAAAAATGCCCAATAAACTGCAAATTTTGAATTTGGAAAAAATTAAAAAAAAAGAGAATATTTCAAGGAATATTCAATGAAATATTCCTCAAAATATTCGCGGGAATATTTTGTTTTGGAGGACCAAACAGGGCCCGACACGTGGCAAGCCCGGAGGCCGTGGCACCAAGTCTGCAGGTCTGTGGTATGGCAAAATTATATGGCACTTCGCAAGATTCGATCACAGGTCTTCGCGCTACCAGCCAATAGGCCCAATGAGCCCGCGTAACGTTAGTCCTTAACAACCTAAGGGCTGGTATCATATTTAAAGTTATTTAAAAGTGAAGTTTGGGGCAGAAAGGGGCCAACCCCTTATCCATATGACCAGAGTGCGGAACCAAAGGCCTAAACTCGGCGGATAACCTTCAACCCCGACGGTTAAGTTATTCTGATCATTCCAGAGCCAATGGTATAGATTTCAGAGCCAACAAGTGCTGCCAATTTTATCAGGTAAAATTTTTAAAATTTGGGCAATAAAAATGGAGGGATTTCTTGGTTCAATAAAGTTATGGAAATTTGTTCAAGGAATTCGATAAATGCCCTTGATAAAAGTAGAGGTGCAGTAGCATTGCTTCTCATCATATCTCTAGATGAAATTTTTTTGTCTAGTATTTTGTATGAATTTGGTGAAATATGTGATGAAAAAATGTTTTGGGATGTTCTTGAAATGAAGTACAGTATGAAGGGGAGTGAGAAAGCTGAAGATGATCAAAGTAGTGTTGTTGAAAATGATGATTGTGCTTTCAATCTCATAATTGATTGTGAAATTGAAGATGGCAACATTGAGGTTGCAATGATGGATGATGAATGTGTGCTTGTAATTGACATTGAAACATGTGTGGATGAAGAAACAACCGTTGATATTGAATCTGAATATTTTTATGAAGAAATTATCTTCGATGCAAAGACATATGAAGTCAAATTTGATGAGAATTATGTATCTCATGAAGAGTGGTTCAATTTGATGCAAGAAAAACATCTTATTGATGAGTTGTTGTTCGGTGAGAATAGATTCCCACCTCCACACACAAATCGAATGAAGGACAACATGTGTGCAACAACAAAGTTGATTAAAGAGGTTGAAGACATGAAACAACCAACTATGATAGCATAGAAAGATGAAGGACACAAATATCTCTTCAAAGAGCAGGATGACAACAATCAATATGGTTCTTTTATGATCATTTATATAAATCTAACATTTCTTTTAAGTGTGTAGATATCGACAATGAGGAAGAAGCAACAAAACTTGAAGAAATTGCAAGCATTAAGGACAAGTATAAGTCTCAAGAACCTGCAACAATGTTGAATACAAAGAGTGTTAGCCCACAATCAAGAAAGGAGAAGCTCCATCACTATCTTATGGCAAGAAAGGTGAAGATGAAATTACACCAAAAAATGAACAAGCATGGACCCTTTAACAATAAGGAAAAGATGAAATGTTTTGTTGTAAGCTTAGCTGAGATGGTCGTGATTAAGGGGAGGTGTTAGAATAATAATCACAAGCCGTCTGTCCTGATCATATGATGGCGAGTAGTTGATGTTAGTCGGGGATAGTTGGCAGATTTAGATATGAAGTAAATGGAAGTTCGTGAATCCCTGTACATTCTTCGGCTGGATTTTGTATAAATTTCAATGTTTAGTAATGAAATAGACAAGATCTTTGATAGAGTTTTCATATTTCTATCATGTTGACTTTCGATGCATGCAACTAGTGTATCCTTGAGACACCTGTAAGCAAAGGTAATCTTTTCTCCTTGTTACATTGCTATAGAGAGCATATCTACATAGCAAATTGCAACCATTTCCTTTTGTGAGGATAACTTGAACTAAATATGTATAGATAAGGTATTATAGGAATTTATATTGGATACTTAGTGTACAAGAGAAATCTGCATAAGTAATTAGGTTCATGGTGCAGGTGTGAGGATGGGCCAAACGTCATGCCAATGATCAACTTGAATGGTGATTCTGGCCACCTGCCTACTCACATGCACATCCCAATGCATAGGTACAATATGTTAACTCCTCACACACCATGGGCAGTAACAGATTTAGTGGATAGGTACACTGACTCGACTCTAGATTACAAGGAAATGATGGCCAACTATAATGACATAGATTGACACCTTGAGTTGTGTGCAAAAGGCTACCAAAAGGCATGGAAGCTTCTATATTTAGATCAACAGTGGTTACACTAAAGTTGTATTGTTTATCCCTCTCTTTTGTGCGGTATGTCAGCCCTTAATTATCATGTCATCGATTTTCATTGTAATTATGTTTACATACACTAAACCCTCCTTATGCATTCTCTGGTTTCTCAAGGTTGGTGTATCTGCTTCCCTCTACACCTCTTATTTTGTTTCCAACGCACTAGTGCATTTTCATGGGCATTATGGGGATTAGGACGGTCATTCAAACTCAACATATTAGTTTTTTTGTCACCCAAGATCTTCTATCTCCTTTTCAGTTGTCGGAGACAATAGGTGGCAATCTCAAAAGCACAGGGAAATTCACTCTATGTGAGTAGAGAACTTCACATTGGAGGTTTACTTGCTCCACTAGTGGTCAAATAATGATGGGTTCAGGCTGGTGTCAATAATTTTGGCACGCTGGAGTAGTTGGCACACTAGTGTCCCATTTGCATGGTTCATTTATCCTCAGTTCTTTGGATCACGAATCTTAATTACGTAGGGAGGGGCATCGTAACAAAGGATACAAAATTCAAACATATGGTCGTCGTGACACATGGTAAAGGTGCTTATGGCGAAGGTGCGCATGGTCGGGATGCTCGTTGTTGTGGTCACGATGATCATGGTCGAGGTGGTCGAGGTGCTCGTGGTCATGGTGATCATGTCCGAAGTTATACTCGAGGTCGAGGTGCTCATGGTCACGGTGCTCATGTCTAATTTATACTCGAGGTCGAGATGTTTGTGGCTGAGGATATGGTCAAGGAACACATTGTATAAGATCAAGGTTTTACACTAATCTTGCTTCTCATGTTTTCCATTGGATGCTTCTCCTAGCTAAGTGCAACCTTGTGCTAGTTCTGAAGGACGCTTCTTTTATTTCTCACAAACGAAGTGTTTAAACATTGAAAAGCTCATTTTTGTTGTTGTTTCTTATTTTTATTTTGGGAACTTCTTTTTTCTATCTGATCATTTGGATAAGCAAGGTATCCACAACCTTAAGATCATTTACTTTGTCCTACTAATCTGGTTTCCGTATGGGAAGATCAATAGGGAAGAAAACACTCTTTTGTAATATCTCTTTGAACTAATAAAATGTCGAGTTTTAAACAAAAAGAAGATGGTGTATGTAGGAAACAACTCAAAGTAATTGAAACAATATTGATCATAAAGGTCTTTGTAGGTTCTCATGGAGACATTCCAATAGTTTAGATATACATATGTGCAACAACAACTTGTTGGGTCATTATTGCAAAAACTCACTAATTTACAGTTCATGGGTATCTATATTTCTAGCACATAGTTTAACTAACTCATCAAAACAAAATGGGAACTAACCATAGTTTTTCTTACGTTTTTTTAGTTCTTAATTACTTTTGAAAACCATAATTAACATACAACTCATAAAACTATTTAATATTAAAACCCTAATTACTTTAGTGGCCTCTGTCTCCCTTTTTTATTCCTCTCTTCCTCTTCCTTGGGGTTTCTCAATCTTTCCTTAAAACCAAGTGGTGACTCCACTCTCTAATTTCTATTATCTAGTGGTGATTGTACTAGGATGGTTTCCCACCCTATTGATACGCTACATGTTTAGTATTCCACCAAGGAGTCTCTATCAACATTTTCCATCATCAATAATGGGGATTATTCCTTATTCCCTCACTCTCTAAAACCATTGGAAAGAGAAGGGATAATTACCAACATACCATTTGATTAGTCTTCGATTCATAGGATGCTAACCCTCAACTTTCCCTACAATTAGGGTGTTTCCATTCCTCTAACCTATTAATGGTCTCTAAAGGTGATTGAGGTGTGATTGTTGTGTACCCTTCCTTTGTTCTCTCCAAATGAGATATCCTAAATCTATCCATAATAGGTACACCCTAACCTTTCACCTCTTGAACCCTTACCCAGGCTATGCTTGAACATATTCATCTAGTTCCTTAATAGGGTTGATGCAAATGACCACCGTAATTAAATTATGCATTCAGTTACCCTCTTTTTTCAAACTTGAGAATTATTTTTCCAATGTCTCCACAACACGTGATATTATTGGCGTTCTAAAGAAAAATACAGATATCAACTAGCATCAAACAAAAATAACAAAATGCAATCTAAAAACAATTCTTATCAATGGTGCAACTACCATAAGGTACCTCTCATAACACCATAGAGTTTACATGATTGAAGCATGAGTGCACATTTGGACTATAACTTAAAAGTGATTCTTATTCACTTAGAGACGTGGGTCAAGTTCACACACTTTCAATAACTATACCTATTTGTAGCTATGGTCTTCCTAATCTAATCAACCTTCATGTTGAGTTACTAGTCCATAGATGATGAAACCACTTTAAAATCACTTAGCTATTAATGTATCTTTACATATGTCAATATAGTCCTTATTGGAGGCATGCGGTTATCGTTAATGAATATTATATATTTTAATTTTTTTAATCACAAATTTTATAGAAAGTTATAAATTATTTTGTATTATTTATGTTTATTCATAAATTTTAAATAGTTAGCATTCAACTAAAAATGTATTGAAGAGGAAGGAATACCATGTTTTTTTTTCAGATGCCTGAACTAAGTATCCATTAAACTCTATGTCTCAATTGCAACTAACTTTTGTTCTTTTGTCCATCCTCTTATAACACTAATTTTTTTAGTTGAACTTGCCCCTTGGACTGTTGTTGACGGTGGTTCTGTGGCTGATGGTGTGTTAACATCAGCTATCGTCACATGGTCATCCTCAACAATGTTCCTTAGGGCATTGTTGGCATTGACATCAGTTGTCCTGTCCTCATCAGACGATGTGCATCGCAGCTGCGCACCCCTTGTCACTCTCCTACCACTTCTCCTTGTACGAGCAGCATAAATTCCTTTTGCCATAGATGCATCAACCTGTAAAATTATTGCATGCATTTAGACATTAGAATATTTGTAAATTATGCTTTCATACAAGGCACAAATACATCTGCTTTATTAAAGGTAATTATCAACATGTATGTTAGTATCCTTGAAAAATCAAATATACAGAATCATTTTGTCACATGTCTTCAAAATTATCAGTGGTTGTTGTTTTGATAACTTGTCTTTACACTTAAAATACATGATTGTATTGATTGGTTTTGTTATGCATTTCCCAACAGAGCTGTTGTTCGGTTTGACTACTTAAAATATTGTTTTGTTGCTTTGTTTTTTTTTTTAAGGATGCACTTCTCCAGAAATGGATCTCTAGCTTTCAAGGAGTTATCATTGGCCAAACCAAGCATGGTATTTAATTTGACTAAGGCTCCAACTCGAGACCCCCTGAAGCACTCTTGATCACAACTTTGCAACCATAACAAATTTTTTCCTCATGTCACTTACGGTTGAAGTTTCTAGTCATGTAAACATTCATTTCAACTACAACACTTATTTGCATCTTGTCTACATATATAGGAGGTTGGTTGTGCCTTCTTTGTGGTCCTTCATTCTGATAGGTTTCCCCTTGTGTACAACAACCTTCCAATAGGGCCCTTCCACTTCTTCTTGTTTATGCTACCATTAATCTTGATGATATTTATTGTTGGCCTCATACAAGGTTTTCGGTTACAGAAACGAGCCCGAGGATACAAGGTTTTCAGTTACAGAAACGAGCCCCAGGATTTGCCTGGTAACTTCAATTTTATTTTCCTGATCGACATATTTATGGGATCTCTCTAAGTAGTAGTCATTTGATTATGCTTTTCAAGCAATCTCTCTTAGGAATTGAAGGAGGGATAGACCTATAACAACAACGAATGGAATGAATGAAGCCATCTATGGTTCTACATGCAATCCAGGATGAGGAGAAACTATCACTATAAACGAATAGGGATATAAAGGTTACAACAGGCTACAAGTGGGATGGATCTCTAACCCCCTCCTGAAAATGAGAGGAACATTGTTGGTGGCCAAATCTAGGGTGCAGGTCCATATCTGTGTCCTGGGATACTAATTCGTATGTGAGGAATGCATTTCATGGTGATAGCCCGGGTGATAGTTGCATATGATGAGTTGAGGGCCTCGATTCTTATTGATTCTGATCATTCATAATACTAATCATAGATTCTGATGACTAGTGCCTCAGGATGGATCATCATTATAAATATTGTTCTGGGGAATCTATTTTGAATTAGAACATAGTAATGTACCTCAATTATAGCAAGGAAATACTTACACCAATAATTTTATTTTACCCATAATGTAAAAGTCAATTCACATACCTTAAGCAACTTATGCATACAACAGTGTTTTCCTTACTGTATGTTTTCATCTTATAACTCGGTTCCCCTTAATAGTCTTTTCGTTACCGTCTATTTTCTTCATATCCTTGTGGTTATATCTCGTTTCTCCTTAACAGTGTTTTCCTTACAGCCTGTTTTCGTCTGATCCTCATGGTTATATGTCGGCTCTTCTTAAGTAGTAGTGATTTGATTATGCTTTTCAATAAAATCTTGCCAAGCACATCAATACGTCTATAAGTATGAACATAGAAATAAAAATAGGTTTCTTAAGTAGTAGTGATTTGATTATGCTTTTCAATAAAATCTTGCCAAGCACATCAATACGTCTATAAGTATGAACATAGAAATAAAATAGGTGAATTGTGAAATAGAACTGTAGGATGTGTGTTGATTTTCATGAAAGTGAAAACTGAAACTGTAAGAACTCTGATAAATGAATACAAAACTATAAGAAAAATGTGTTGTAATTGATATAACGAACCTCGATATACTGACAACTATTTTGTGATGTTGTGTTTTCAAGGTTGCTAAATAGTTTGAAAGCATAACATGCAAATTCAACAGTGGTTGAACTTCTTTTATAGTTTTTGGCACTTGAATTTAATTGGTGGACATGGATGGACATGGATTGCAATGGCTTCATTTTGAATGTGTGGTCTGGATTTAATTTGATGTGATTTAATGGTTGGGAATTTGTTATTCGTTGATCCATGTGCTTTGATTTGTTTTAATGAGAAATAGAGTGAGTTGGGTGTCATTTATTGTAGTTATTGGGTTGGTTGTCATTTATTGAACAAAGTGGGTTTAAATGTTATTCGGTTGGGTGTCATTTATTGAACATAAGGGGGTTTAGTTGTTGAACAACGCAGCAGTTATGGTTGTCATACATTCCCTTTTATTATGTGCAAGTATGGATATTTATTTGGGATACAAAGCTTCCGTTTTGATGAGTGGGGGTTGAAGTGAGTGCTACTTTGTACTTCTGGAATAGACCATTTTGGAAGCATTTATGGTTTTATCTGTTTTCTAGTTGGGTCAATATGGTTTGCACTCTTAAGTATTAAGATACTATTTATGCACAGTGGTGGGCCCAGTCAATGTATTGGGAAACTTTGAACATAAATTAATACTTATTTATAGTAAATGTTATTTATCTTTGTTTAAATATTGGTTGCAAAAGTCTCAATTTCTGGTGGTTTGGTGGGACTAGTACTATATCGATCACTGTGTCCCTACACAACATTAAGAATCTCTCCCTTACCATAACCATTTTATGTCCTACAAAAATGTATATACTCAAACATTAGGGAAAAGCTTGAAAACATTGATTCAGTGTTGATACTAGAAAAAAAAATATAACGTTGGAATAAAATAAAGAATATGCATTGAAACGAGACAAAAAAGAAATGATTGAAATTTTAAAGTAAGAGAGTACATACCCTGTAAGTGTAAGTGTAAGTATAAGTGTAAGTATAAAAGACGATATGAAATCATGGAATTCAATTACAGACCGTTTCAGTTCTCTACTTCCACAATCCATTTATTAAGGCTGCAGAAGAGGATATATACACCATTGCAGCGTGTTCACCGAGATAGAGATAAAGATGTTATGCCATCCAGATGCGTACATTGAACTGCTGGGTTTTTCTTTTTTACCTACCCACATTGTACGATTTATATTAGAAGCCTTTTGGTTGCAAGAAATACATTAACCTGCTCACTTATCTTTTTTCTTTTTGCTTTTTTCTAATCCTGAAATAGCAACCACTGCTCTTTATATAGCAATCATGAAAAAACCAAACCGAAATACAATTTGCAAAATTTAAATCAATTCCAATGAAATGTCTTTTAAATTGATCCATTTTACTCGAATCATTAGTTTGCAACGACAGATTTATATAATTCGATTTGCAATTTTAAATGATGTGGGGAGGATTGGGATAGTTGGAATTAGCGATGGAATACACCTTTAATTTATTAGAATTAGAATATATATTTATAATTAAAATTGTATTTTAAATATTATAAGTAATATAAAATAAAAAATTAAATAAATTTGAATATTTATTTTTAATAGTTTATAAATAAGTATTATTAAATAGATTAAGTAATATTTTTTTTTATTGTTTATGAAAAATTTTATTGTATGGGAAAAATTGTGTTGTGTATTTTTTTTGATAAAATATGTGATGGACATATGTGATAAAAATAACAATCAAATATCTCTATCTTGTAATATATTAGAATAAATTTGATGACTATAAAATCTTGAAAACTATTTAATATACACCAAAACTTAGGACTATATTCTCTCATGTGGCAAGAGCTCTAGGTTCAATAACTTATGGTCTCCTATACTTCACTTACAAGTGATAAAAGATCTTTTCTAGAGAAAACAATGTTATTTGTTTATATGCAAGTGGCTTTTGGGTTTTAAATGTTGTTTAGATTATTTATAAAATTATTGTTTGGAAAGATGCATTCTACAACTTAATATAAACAAAATGTGTAATTCTTTTTATGTTCAACTTAGAATTGACACATATCTTTTTAAAATTAAAATAATAATCAATAAATTGAAAAACAATATAGACTATAAGAAAAAATAAAAATAAAATGATTAATAAATTGTTATTATTACACATGATTATAAAAGAATAATTCCTTTCGAACTCAATATAATTGAAAATATAATATTTAAAAAAAATTAATAACAAAATAAATTAAATGAATAAAATAACTTTCATTATCATAATATATAGTAGTGAAAATATATATATATAATAATAATATATATATATATATTATATATACATATATATATATATTTTGAAATACAATATTATTTATATAACTAAATAACATTAATAAACTATAATACTAATAATATCAATCATGTTGTAATACTAAAAACCAATTCCAATATTTTTATATAATTAATAATATTAATAATAAAAATAATAATTAAATAGTTATCCTTTTTTTATATTTAGAATTCACATAAACTTATAAAATCATATTATTAATTTAAGACCCAGTATTATTATATAAAACAAATCTTTTATTAAAATAATTAATTAAAATAATATTATTATAATATTCTATTATATGCATGATAATATACTATGAATTTAGTCTACAAAATAAAATAATTAATAATCTAATCTATTTTGAGTGTTATATTTGAATTTATAAATTGATTATTATCTAAAAGATACATTAAACACCCAATATAAAAAATAAAAATAAAATAGTATATTTTTATTTATAAATAAAATCTAATATATTATAGAATAATAAAAAATATATACTGATATAAAAATAAATCTACCTTTTTCGTATTCGGATTTTAACTTAAAACGCTCCATTATAAATATAGGAAATATTAACGAAACGTGACAGAGTCATAACTCAACTCTCCACACCCATTAGGGTAGCATGAAGCATGCGCCTGAATGTTGTGTTTTCTAACCTATTTATATTAAAATAATATGAAAATAAATTATATAAATAATCGAAATAAAAATTTAAAAGCGAAGGCGGAGAAGAAATGAAATAAATTCACGGCTGGCAATAGAAGTGGAAACTGAATTCGCCATTAAATGGATTCATTCATCCATTGTGAGTGCAATCCGAATAATAGCACCGCGCTGTATATTGAACAAATGGTATTGCAGTACCTAATCAATTCAGTAAATCAAATGATAACCTAATTAGAGTTCAGTGTTGTCTTTGGTTGCCGCTGGAGTGGACACCGTAGGTATGGTTCGAGAGAAAGTAGCAGGTATAGTTGCGAAGAAAGTAGCGTTTAATTAAAACAGACAGAGAAGCAAAAAGGGGCCATCATTGCAAAACCGATCAACATTTAATCAACTATGTGAAGCAAATTAGCATAATCTGATCTATTCTTTTCATTGAAGAGCCTAGGTTTTGCTGATTCTGACATTGAAGTATAAAGTAAAAGTAAAAATAGGTTCAGAGAATTAATTTAATTGGTAAAGTGTTTTTTTCAAAGAAAAAAGCTTCATAGATTATATTAAGTCAATATAAAAAACCATGATAGGATATAAAAAAGAGCAGCCTGTGAAGCCACGAAACAAAACCATCACTTAATGAAAACATGAAGAGCAAATGTGACTGAGAGCATCTAGAACAAAAGACACATAGTTTTATCAGAAAAGGACTGAGAGAGCCAAATATAAAACATCCAGAACCCGGCTCAGATTCAAAGCAATAGAGCACAAGAAAGCATATGGTGATAGAAGATTGTTGCAACAAATCCATCATATATACCGAGGACAAAAAACGCCACAGCCATAAGACGAGCCCAAACTATTTCGGCAGCTCTTTTGGGATATAGTCAAAGATTGCGATAATGTTATGCAGGATGGACTGATAGGGGATCTTTGAGTCTCTGAAGACTTTGTGATTTCTCCATTTCCATGTGCACCATAACATAATGACGATGAGAAAGTGCCTAGGCTCCCTTTGCGTGCACCACCATTCGAAAGCTGCATGGATAAAAACAAAAACAACATGAGGAAAACCAAAAGAGATGGCCAAGTCATACCAGATTTGTTGAGAGGATTTTCATTGAAAGAACATGTGAAGATTAGACTCCTCATCTGCTTCACACATCGAACACCTGCTTGGGCCATGCCAACTTCTTTTTCTCAAGTTGTCTCATGTCAGGTTCTTATTGTTAAACACTAACCATGAGAAAAGAATCATCTTAAGAGGGCAACCCGATTTCCAGAGGACCAACAGAAATTTTGAGTTTGTAGGCGAAACCTTAGAAGAAATAATATCAGAATAAATATCTTTTACTTATGTTGTCATATGATCATTGGATAAGGACCATGCAAGGTGGTCAGTTGGCCCTCCACGGCGAATCCCGCTTGCCACTAGAGCATCTTTGACATTGTTCCAGGATGAACTCAAATCGGCTGGCACCCCAATATCAGAGGCATCCTTCCATAAGGGTGTAAGGCTGCTCAAGTCAGAGATGAGCCTGTCCCATGTAAAATAGCCAATTCTGTGAAAGGAAAAAATGAGGTTGTCTGGAATGGAAATGCTTACCCGACAACATGCAATGGGATCCAAACCAATTATGATATTGTTTCCAGAAAAAATCCTCCACTTTAGATTCTTCAAGAAATATTTCTCGACCTTCCTAAAACTGAGCCATATGGCAGATCCTTGTTTAGTTCCAATTGCTCCTGTTCTGAACCAATATTCCAAACTTTTGCCTTTCATATATTTATGTTTTACTGTAACACTACATGGCTCGTCCCCAAAAATCCCTCTCCAGAGCGATTTACATAAAAGGGCCTTCCCGAAAGCCCTCAGATCCATTAAACCCCATCCCCCGAGATGCTTAGGCAATGAAATAAAGTCCATTTTGGAGAGATGGAATTTATTCTATTCAGATTTTCCACCCCAAATAAAATTTGTCGTGATCTTCGTCATGTTTTGAATAATGCTTGCTGGAAGGACAAATAAATGAGCCCAAAAGACCGCCAGCTGCGATAAAACAGATTGAGAAAGGATGACTCTGCCTGCCAAGGATAAACATCTATGCTCCCATGCGATATCTTTTTATAGAATCTTTCTATCAGCCATTGCCAGTCATTCCTTGAGTAAGCTTTAGCTTTGAGATGAAAACCTAAATATTTGAGGCCTTCCTTGATCGATCTTGACTCAATCCCAAAAAGCTGAGAAATCCAATTCACCATTTCCATATTGGTATCATTGTAATAGAGTAAAGATTTCGCTTTGTTAATAAAAAGCCCAAAGGCTCTTTGGAATCTTTCGAGAATATGTTTTAAACATGTCCATGATGTTCTGCATAACATTGAAAATAAGAGGATATCATCAACAAAGAGGTTGTGCGATATGAAGTTGTGCCTGCAAATTTTAATAGGTATGCAATTATTTTCGGCGACCGCTTTATTGATGTGGATACTTAGGGAGTTCATGGCCAGAATGAATAAAAGAGGCGAAAGGGGGCATCCTTGACGCAAGCCTCTCTCTGCTTGAAAAAAATGAGAGGGAATACCATTGATGATAACCACATAATTAAAATTCACTACGCAAGCCATGATCCATCGGATGGAGTTAGATCTCAGACCAATCTTTGCCAAAATACTTTCAATAAACCCCCAGTCTAAGCAGTCGTATGCTTTTTGCAAGTCAATTTTCATGATGGCTGCTTCTGTATTTTGAGAATACATAGAGAACAAGCACTCCTGAGTAATAGCCACAACATCCAGAATATTACAGCCCTTCAGAAAAGCGTGCTGGTTCCTAGATAAAAAGGAGGCCAGTGTTCCTTTAATTCTTTCAGCAATAACCTTTGTGATGATTTTGAAAGTGATATTGCATAAGGATATCGGTCTAAAATCATGAAAAGATTCTGGCACACCCTTTTATGCGATTAGGGCCATCAATGTGGAAGTAGTGATATAGTGTATGTTACCAATCATCCTAGACGCTTCCACCATCCTTAGAAGATCCTATTTAATGAGGTCGAAAAAGTGGATGAAGAATTCAATTGTCCAGCCATCCGGGCCACGGCTCTTATCTTTCTTGAAGGACTTCATAATTCCGAATAGCTCATCTTCTATGATTGGATGGAACAAGGCCTCATTCTTCTCATCATCAAACATCTGAGGAACCAAATCAATACCCCATAGAATGTCCCGAAAGGCAATATCATTCCTTCTGTTGTATGGTTTCTTGAAATGACTGAAAGCCTCCTTTGTGATGTCACCTTGAGATACAGCGAAACCTCCATTTCCATCCCTTATCTTCCATATGGAGTTTTTGTCACGTCTGGCATTTGCATAGTCATGAAAAAACTTAGTATTTTTATCGCCTTCCTGGAGCCATAAAGCCCTGCTTTTAAGCCTCCAAAAGGATTCCTCTTGCTTCAGCAATTAAATTTTTTTCCTTTCAAGCACTCCTATGCTGCATTTCATGCTGAAAGAGCATGAGTTTGCATCTGATAATTTCAAGAGGCTATCCAATTCTTGCTGGACTATCTGAAGTTCCTGCCTATCTTTCTCCCTTTTTTGAATTTGTCATTTCTTCACTAGCTTTCTCATTGCTACCATCTTATCTCTGAATGTTAAAAACGGGGGGAGATTAACCTTTGCTGATAGCTCTTTCCATGCATTGGAAATGTATTCATTAAATGCTGGATCCTGTAAAAGAGTTCTATTAAATTTGAAGTGATATCCCCTAATGGAACCCTTTTCCGGCCATGAGAAGAGAATAGGTCTGTGATCCTATACAAGTACATTCCCTACTGCTGAAATAGGCATTCCCATCTTATCTAAAATGCTGATATGTACTAGGAACCGATCAATCCTTTTAGCAATATAGGCCTTATCAGTTCTGCCATTAACCCATGTCAGCTTCATTTCCGGAGGAGCGATATCCACCATATATTTATTTAGAAGCTCAAGCTTTATGACATCAGCAAGCAGGTCTTTTTTCTTCCCGAATCCCCAGCATTCTTCCGAGCTCAATGTTACATTTAAATCGCCTTTACCGCGAGCATCCAGCACGAGCGGGAGCACCAGAGACCGCATTTGTATGAACATCAATCCATCAGCACGCAGAAGACTTACTGAGTCTAAAAATAATATGTAGGGGACAATGTTCCAGTGTGGGAAAGCAAGCGTGAACCTCCCCAGTCCATACGTAGGGAGGATGTGAGGCCAAGAGGTTAGAAGGCCGCGCACGTTGAAGAAGGGACAGATTATAGAATTTGCGTAGCCTTATGGAATGTACACCTTAACAAACATTTGTCCACCCTACGACGCACATCTATGCATGAAGAATCTGTGGATGACATGTAGCAAACCTTCATGTAGATGTCGATAGCTAATGATAGGTGTGAGAAGGTTGATAATGGGAGGGAATGAGGCGTGGCATGTTATCGAAGTGGCTCAAAAAGAGAGATTTCAGAAGCCAAGAAAAAACCATTGGTCCTGGAATTCTGTTGTTGATCACTGGTTCGTCACTCGTCAAAATGCCTCATGCAACCTTTGATAAGATAAATCACTGATAGAAAACTGCTCATAGGTTGTCCTCGCAGCTAGAAGATGCTAGTAGATCTCGCTGAGAAGATGCTGGTAGGTCTCGTTGTAGGCACCCTCGCTGTGGATGCTCCCCCCCATTTATTTCCATTTATTTCCAGCAATACTGTGTCCAACTAATTGGTAAAGTGTTTATAGTTATGTGATTAGTTTAATTGGTCAAGTGCTTGTAGATATGTGATTTTGTTATTGAAAGGTCAAAAGTTCTATTTGCTAGTGAAAAATTAAAGGTTCAATTATCTCAACACTCTTCTGGTGAGATTCAAGTACATTACAAAAATAATTGTATTATATAAAATTTTGTCAAATATACAAAAAAAAACAGGAACTTAAACATTTATCTCCTGTAATATTAAAAAAAGATTGATAATGTATTCATAAAGAGCATGCAAAAATATGAAGTTCAGTCATTATGAAGAAAAATACTAATCATTTGTTGATACAATAAAAAGAAAGAAAAAGTAGTAGGATAGATAGTAGCATAGACATTTTATATCCTGTAAAATTAAAAAAACATTGATCATATGTTGGTAAAGAGAATGTAAAAATATGAATTTCAATAAAAAAAGATTGATAATGTATTCATAAAGAGCATGCAAAAATATGAAGTTCAGTCATTATGAAGAAAAATACTAATCATTTGTTGATACAATAAAAAGAAAGAAAAAAGTAGTAGGATAGATAGTAGCATAGACATTTTATATACTGTAAAATTAAAAAAACATTGATCATATGTTGGTAAAGAGAATGTAAAAATATGAATTTCAATCATTGATACGAAGAAAAATAATGATCATTTGTCGATACTAATGAAAAGAAGAAAGGTTGAGTACAATATAAATCTGTTGCAAATTTTGAGAATATGGAAATTCATAATAGCAGTGTACATATCTTGTGGGTATGAAAGTCTTATTTGCACAAATAAATATTCAATTAAGTTATAGCAGCTGACATCATGAAATTAATATAGGACAAGACAATTTCATAATCTTACTTTCAAAATATCCAATTCGTCCATTAAAAAAGATGGAAATTATAAAATGAATAAAATACAAACAATTTGTTGTATAATAGATTAATCTATAGAGGAAAACTTAAAAAATTAACTTTATAAAGATTTAACAACAAACCACAAATATTGTCAAAAGATTTTAGTAAATTTAAGTCTTTAAATATATATTGTAATTAGAAATTTGTAATATTTATAAAATCTATTCACTAAAATTCTACTTCAAAAAAGCAAATCACAATCAAATTAGTACTATTTTAAAATGACTTTACATAATTATATATAATTTTGTATTTTAAATTATAAATATAAAAATATAAAATATTATTAATATAACTAAAAAATATTAATACAAACTTTAACATTAACCATATTAATATCAATCAAGTTTTAATATTGAAAACCAGTGTAATAATATTAGGAAAATTAAACCAATATAAATAATAAATCTATTGAAAACCAGTGTAATAATATTAAGAAAATTAAACCAATATAAATAATAAATCTATAAGGATTATACTTTTGTATTCGGATTTTAACCTAAAACACTCGAATCATATATAAAAGAGACATGAAATAACAAAATAGAATTCACAGACAATTTCACCGCCACTGCCACAAAATGCAATCATTACGCTGCAGAAGTGGAAACTACAGCCTGAAAAAAAATACAAACCAAACAGCGCGTAAACCACAAAAAAGATATTATGCAGATCCAAATACAAAAAATGGTAATCATGGAAAAACTAACAAATTGCACGGAAAAGACAAAGAGAAAGAATGAAGACAAAATACATCACTCCAATTTCTGAAATATTAAAACTGAAATGTAAGTAGAAACGACGACATGAAATCATGGAACTGAACCAGAAATGGCACCGCCCAGACTCCAGAAAATACAATATTAGGCTGCAGAAATACAACAACATGCAACCACTAGGCTCGATGTGGAAACTAAATAGAAAATAACCGCACCACTCCGCTTCCACGCTCCGCTAACAGAAAATGCAACCACTAGACTGCAGAAGAGGAAACAACAAAAGAAACAAACATAAATCAATAGAAGAGAGTTCACAACGATAAAAGGTTCTGAAGACCCAGATGCTGGAATTAGCGATCCAACTACAATTGTACAGTTTATATTAAGAGCATTTTTGTTGTCTTAAATACATCACTACTCTTTTTGTTTTATTAATCCTGAAATAGTAAATAGCCGCTCCACTCCTCTTTTTTGCTTTTTTTCTGAACCTGAAATGGCCACCGCTCAAGACTCACCTAACCACGTTGTACGTTTTACGTAATATTTTGTTGTCTTAAATACATCAACCTGCGCACCCCTCTTTTTGTTTTATTAATCCTGAAATAGTAAGTAACCGCTCCACTCCTCTTTTCGCTTTTTTCTAATCATGAAATAGCAACCGCTCAAGACTCGGCTCGCTATAGAGTAATCATCAAAAGAAAGCAAAATTTAAATCAATCCGAATGAGATGTTGGGAGGGTTGAAATTTTGAATGGGATAGACCGGGATGGTTGGAATTAGCGATGGAATTAGAATTTTATATTTATAATTAAAATTATAT
>APFE030552292.1:0-17519 GCA_000404065.3 Pinus taeda | reverse complement strand
AACGTGGCAGTACGGCCGGAAACGCGTTTCACGGCCGTACCAAACGCGTTTCGTACCCGTTTCCATACGCAAACGGACCTCCATACCACGTTTCCTGCAACATAGCCTGGATATGATGTCTGCCTAGAATGGACAATATCCTGGCCTTCCAGACCAAAAATTTGAACGCTTCGTCCAGCCTGTCCTGATCTCTCAGCCCATTAATGGCCATCTCGGTACTCTTTTGTAGACTCGTTCGAGTCTCTCTACTTCCCTCCTGGAAGTCCTCTATTCGACTCCTTCTAAGTCTCTATACTTCTCTTCTAGAAGTTATCCTCTGGACTCCCTCTAAGTCCTGATTTCCCTCCTCGAAATCCTCTACCAACGTCAAGTTGCCTCACTCTGATCGTCTGTGCAACACTGATCCGGATTCCTTGGCTAGAAATCCACCTTGGCAGCAACTCCCTCCACTTTGGTCTTGCCTTGTTAGGCACTGTTCTGACCGCAGTACCCCACCAACTTCGCTCTGCAAACTACCCACAGCCTCTTATTCCCCAACAATTGAAGGATTGAGCCTCTTGGCTCTGTGCAATCCCAGTACCGGCAAAACAACTCCCTTAGCCAATTGCTTCAGCCCACCTGGTCTCCGCGTGGCTCTGTGTGAGCCTGTTTTTGCCCTCCTCAGCCTCTGTGTTGTGTCTCTCTAGCCCAGACTGATGACGCAGTCCCTCTGCATCACTCCTTCCTCTGTCACTTTCTACAGATCATCAACTGAAAGAAAACAAGCACACAAGTGACACCGTTATTTTTGGACAAATGTCCCCGGAAAAACCCAATGCATGAAAACTGGTGCAGCTATTGAGAGGGTTATATTATTATGCAGTTTATCTGAGTACAACTGGGTGCCTAACCGGCTCACTCGACAGAGAAAAATACACGGCAAGAATACCTCTATATCCAAAAATAGGTATTCAGAAAACCTGTCCCATGAAACCCTCTCCGCACAACTGAAGCTTAGCACTAGCCCTTCTGGCCTCTGCGTGAGCCTTCTGCTGACCTGCGTCAACTCTAGGACCCTCTGCGTTAGCCCTCTGAGGCACTGTGCACCCTCTGGGATCCTCTACGTCACTCCAGCAGCCTCTGTGTGGATGACGCAGTCCCTCTGGCCTCTGCGTTGTCTCTGTTGGGCTCTGCGTAGCCTGAACTGGCTGTTGCGTTGGTCTCTCAGTATTGTCTCTACCTCTCTACTTTGTACTCACTGCCCCTCGCTGCTAATCACTGATTCAACTTTTCTTAGCAACCCCACTCTAGCAAAATGAATGACTGATCACTTTGATGTGTTCTCCAACTGACCCTCAAGCCTCTTCTTATACTTTCCTCGTTGGTCCATCAACGACCGAGATTAAATCTCTAATCAATAGCTAAGATTAGATTTGACTTGATCCATGACTTTTGGACCCTTCTAACCCAGTTTTATATTAATACCCATTAATATTTTATTTTTCCTAAGTTTAGACTTAGGAACTCCATTAAAAATATTAATTATTTCGATATATCCCAAACCGGGTGCAATCTGTCCAAACCATTTCTGGGTCTTGGAGATCTCATGTGCTTTAGCCTCTCCACCAATTTTCATGGCTAGATCACATTCGATGCTACCCCAAATCAACATATCGTGCCCTAGTTTGGAAGATCGAAGTTAACTAGTTGATGACGTAGCCAATTGTTGCATTTTGTTGTTGCCATAGGTTGAAGTCGCTGGTGCTGGATGCTGCTACCTCAAGAAGTTGTATTGGGTCAAGATCGAATTTTCTGAGTGAGGATCAATTTCTTTCAGTGAAGATCGAAGTCTCCAAGGCAAGGTCGAAGTTGTTGGGTTGAAGAAAGTGCTGTTGTTTTTGTTGTTGTTGTCAGGTCAAGTAGGATCATCTGCAAAGGAAGAAGAAGGTTGACCTGGTGTGGAGGAAATTTTGTGTCAAGGTCTAGAGGCTTGGAATATCTTAGGAAAACTATTGAAGGAAGAATTATTGACTGGGTTTACCCCTAGAGAGGGGTTTTCCCCTGGCTGTGAGCCTATATTTGCTGTCCATTGATTTATGTGCTACTGCTTTGGTATATGCTTGATGAACTAAAAGAAAGAAGATATAAAGAAATCTAATAAGAAATCAAGAACATCACGAGTAATTATCAAGTATAAGAAAATCTTTCTGCCTTTCTGATTTTCTAACATGGTACCAGAGCTTTGGTGAAGAAAGAATCTAAAGGTAGTCTCAAGCACTTGATCAAGGAATCATTCAAAAGATTAGTTCAGGGAAGAAGTCTACTATATTCAAGGAATATGTCTAACACAATCAAGGGAGAGAACAAACTCAAAGGAGCCTCTAAGTACAAGATCTTGGAAGAAGAGGATTGACCTCATCCTTGAAAAGAACAAGGTACTAAACTTGGTGAAAGGAAAAACAAAGAATCCTACAAAAGACTCCAGTGATGTTGATAAAGCAAAGTTCAGAGATTTGGAATTAGTGTTCATGAACCTAAGGGTAGAAGGAATAAAGGACAACCTTGTCCCATTCATAGTCAATATTGACCAAGCTCAAGAAATGTATGAGGCTTTGTCAATGTTATTTGCTATTAAGAACACTGGTCAAGTAGCAAGCCTGAATAATGAACTAAGGACCACAAAGATGACTAAAGAACATACAGTGGCCTCCTTCTTTATGTAGATAGCAAGAATCAAAGATGATATTTTGGCCATTGATGAAATTATTCGAGACAGAACTTGTGATCACTGCTATACTAGGATTGCCACCTTCTCGGGGTGCATTTGCTACAGGACTCAACAGTTGGAAGGAAGCTTCCACTTTTGGTGAACTATGTACCGCTCGCTGTCAAGAATAATTAATGATCTCATTAGTTGCCAATCCTGAAGGAGTGTCAAATGCCTATGTGACTCAACATAGAGGAAACTTCAAGAAAGGACCAAAGAGGAAGGTTGACATGTCCAAGGTTGAATGCTATCAATGTCATAAGAAGGGTCACTACAGAAGTGATTGTCCCGACAATCCAAGAAACAAGAAGAGAGAAAAAACTCAAGCCAATGTTGCTGAAGAAGAAGACCTCAAGAAAGTCAAACCCGAAGAATCTGATATAAGGGACTTGCATTACTAAGTCCTTTGCTTCTAGTTTTGGATATTATATTTTGTATTTTTTATGTTTAGAATTTATAGGTTTTAACATGTTTTTGGAAAAAACATTTTTCTTTTGTTTTATAAGTTTATAGGTATCCCTCAAGCTTTGGAGGTAGCCCCCAACATCTCCCAAAAATAACTATCTCATTTCCTTTCAATTTCTAGTTTTATACTTAATTAATATTTGATTATATTAAATACTAATCACCATTCTCCCTCTATTGTCTTAATTAGGAAAAACATTTGCTATATCCTCAAGGATTATGGAAGAGGACCCCCCGAGACAAGGTTTGTGAAGGAACAAAGGTATGCCTCAATCTACAAATCATTGATTTCTTTATAATAAATGATTATTCATTTGATAATCTATTACTAACATCATTATGTCTACCTATATTGAATCACAATGATTCTTGTTTCGGGTGATTCATCACTTGATAAATCTACCCTCCTCATATTCTTAATTGATTTTATAGAACCCTAGACAGGTTCTTTGGAAAACCCTAACCTAAGGGTATTCTAATCTTAATGTTAATGTATGAAACTCTAAAACTTCTTAGGGTTATTGTGAAATGCTATTTGAAGTTTCTGTTGATGATGTGATGTTTTGGATTTTAGTATGATCAAGAAAACCTAACTTGTTAGGGTTGAAATGATGTTGTCTGAAATCTCGAACCTTTGAAATTTCGATATAATAGAATTTTCTTTGATATGTTATGAAACCTTAGATCTTTAGGGTTTGGTTGGGCCTATAAGCAATTTCTTGTTAGGTATTTAAAGTCCTAGGAATGGAACCCTAGGCTTATATATGTGTCCAGGTAGTTGAAACCCTAGCTTGGTCTAGGTCAATGTATGTCTAATATGTTGCCTAATATATGATATGCTTATGCATGATGATAAATTCCTAGGTATATGTGTTGACCTAATTATTAATGGTCATAAGACTTAGGGTTTAATATAAGTCCTTGTTTGAATTTGATATTCTAGGATGATGTTGAAATGAGAAAATCTAGGGTTTGTAGCTAACCCTAGTGGATGCTAGTTATGTTGTTGATTGAAGTTGTAATTGGTTCTTGGTTGTTAAAAGCTTATATATGATATCTAGGGTTTGTATGAAATCCTAGTAGGAAGTCTAACATATGAATTATGAAAGTTGTTAAATACTTTGTAGATCTATATTTATTTGAATTGTTCCTAGGGTTTGCAATATGTTGTAGTAGGGTATGTTATACCATTGGTAGAAACATTGAAACCTTAGATGTAATGGAAGGTGTTGATGAAGTAGTCTAGGGTTTATGATAAAATCCCTAGCAATATGTTGAAGAGTATGTATCTCTTGTTTGGGTATCTGATATATATAAAGTTCAAATGATTCTGTAATTCTGATATGACTAACTTCATGCTTCTATAGATTTGGTTGTACTTGCTATATAAGTTGTGAAGGTACATAATCTTCAAGATGGTGAAGAAAATCACAAGTAAATTTGATGTGATAGATGATAATGATGATAACTTTGATGAGATGGATGGAAGCCACTAAAGATTCTTCGATGTCAAAAAGAAGAAGAGATCTTCTTGAGATTAAGAGGGAGCCTCAATAAAGAAAATCTCCCTGGTTGAGAGGGAGAGAATAGTTTTGATTGGAGAATGAAGTTTGAAGGATATGTTGTTGTATGAAAAGAAAAATATCAAGTATTCGGTTGATGGGCCTATCGTGTTTGAAAAGCAACATTGCGAAAATCCCAAAGGTTTGTGTTTATTTACACAAGTTAATGAGGAAACGTGGGTTGTACGGCTCTGAAACGCGTTTCCGACCGTACTGGCCCCGTTTCCGTTTCGGGAAACGTGGCAGTACGGCCGGAAACACGTTTCACGGCCGTACCAAACGCGTTTCCGCGTTTTGTACCCGTTTCCATACGGAAACGGACCTCCATACCACGTTTCCTGCAACATAGCCTGGATATGATGTCTACCTAGAATGGACAATATCCTGGCCTTCCAGACCACAAATTTGAACGCTTCGTCGAGCCTGTCCTGATCTCTCAGCCCATTAATGGCCATCTCGGTACTCTTTTGTAGACTCGTTCGAGTCTCTCTACTTCCCTCTTGGAAGTCCTCTATTCGACTCCTCCTAAGTCTCTATACTTCTCTTCTAGAAGTTATCCTCTGGACTCCTTCTAAGTCCTGATTTCCCTCCTGGAAATCCTTCTACCAACGTCAAGTTGCCTCACTCTGATCGTCTGTGCAACACTGATCCGGATTCCTTGGCTAGAAATCCACCTTGGCAGCAACTCCCTCCACTTTGGTCTTGCCTTGTTAGGCACTGTTCTGACTGCAGTACCCCACCAACTTCGCTTTGCAAACTACCCACAGCCTCTTATTCCCCAACAATTGAAGGATTGAGCCTCTTGGCTCTGTGCAATCCCAGTACCGGCAAAACAACTCCCTTAGCCAATTGCGTCAGCCCACCTGGTCTCCGCGTGACTCTGTGTGAGCCTGTTTTTGCCCTCCTCAGCCTCTGTGTTGTGTCTCTCTAGCCCACACTGATGACGCAGTCCCTCTGCATCACTCCTTCCTCTGTCGCTTTCTGCAAGGATAAGCTCTGTCACTCGGGATAGCTGAATCTGTTACAAATGCTCTGCTAAGTTGATGCCTTCAGTTTTCCCGTGATCTGCAACCACGCTCTGATACCATGTTGAATTTTCTAAGTCTATCCGTTAGAAAATTAATCTATATTTTGTTGGTTTATTTCTTCTACTTGTTTAAATTCGAACAAGTTATTTAATACATTTAAATACCGAAATACACACAATACAGTCACCACATCTACAGATCATCAACTGAAAGAAAACAAGCACACAAGTGACACCTTTATTTTTGGACAAATGTCCCCGGAAAAACCCAATGCATGAAAACTGGTGCAACTATTGAGAGGGTTATATTATTATGCAGTTTATCTGAGTACAACTGGGTGCCTAACCGGCTCACTCGACAGAGAAAAATACACGACAACAATACCTCTATATCCAGAAATAGGTATTCAGAAAACCTGTCCCATGAAACCCTCTCCACACAACTGAAGCTTAGCACTAGCCCTTCTGGCCTCTGCGTGAGCCTTCTGCTGACCTGCGTCAACTCTAGGACCCTCTACGTCAGCCCTCTGAGGCACTGTGCACCCTCTGGGATCCTCTACGTCACTCCAGCAACCTCTGTGTGGATGACACAGTCCCTCTGGCCTCTGCGTTGTCTCTGTTGGGCTCTGCGTAGCCTGAACTGGCTGCTGCTCTGGCTCTCTCTACTTCTGCGTTGGTCTCTTAGTATTGTCTCTGCCTCTCTACCTTGTACTCACTGCCCCTCGCTGCTAATCACTAATTCAACTTTGCTTAGCAACCCCACTCTAGCAAAATGAATCACTGATCACTTTGATGTGTTCTCCCGAAAGATCTACATGCATGTTTAGCCTTGTTTCTTTCTATCTTTTTCATCAATTGCCTTGAGCTTTTTGTATAAGCTCCGGACTAGAAACTATACAAATCCCAACATCATGTCCAGTGAGTCTAGCCAGATGGTATTTCAATCGTGTAACCCCTCCTGTCATCCCGGTCCCACACAATTGCATGTAAGATATTCCTGATTTGCCCCACCATCAGGCTCTCCATACTCCCAAAATGGGTCCAAGGCTTTTGGCGTATTTGATTTTTGTAGTGAGCTAACTCAAACCTAGGGCACAAAAAAAAAATTGGAATTAATAAGTAATAACCACCTCATTTTACAAAATATTTTTTTTGCTACATTATTTGCAATGTGAATTCAATGAAAAACCATAAATGACAATAAGAGGGTGCATTTGAAAGTTAAAAAAAAAAAGTGGAGTTTGCTCTCCAAATATGGAGAAAACCCTTGCATTTGTTCATGGGCATGAAAATCATAGCAAATGGAAAAAAAAACAAGAAAAATGTTTGTAGGCAAATAGGCAAGCAAGAATAATCCTAAAACTATAAAAAAATTCATTAACATAGGGGTTTATTTGAACATACCTGTTAATGGAAGAAATGAAATTATCTCATTGTTCTTCAATCTTAAATCAACAAAATCTTTGTTGTTGGTGGCGATAATGGCTATTCAGCACTCAAATCCTCCTTGGTAGCAAGCACATAGCTCTCCCCTTCCTTCTCCAGCAATTAGAAATGAAAATGAATGAAAAAAAAAAACAAAATTGGCCTTTTCTAGCTGTGGCGGCAATTTTTTGTTGTTGTCGAGCGATATTTTCAATCGTAGCATGATATTTTCTCGAGATGTCGCCGATATTTCGGAAATATCGCGATATTTTCAGGGAGACAAAATATCACAATATTTCCTCGGCGATATCTCGTCTCCTCGAAAATATCGCAATATTTCCGAATATCGGCAATATTGTCTTCACTGTTTTTTATTATTAAGCAACAATGGAATAATATGAGTACAATCTTGATGTCGAAAACTGTTAATCCACAACAAGAAAATCTAGCCTAAATTATGTAAGGTAATTTTGCTTCCTCCACAAGCAACCCTGACACAACTCGGCTTCAAAATCTTGTCCTCTTGGACCCCTTACACAAGCATCTGCACAGTGCTTGCGCAAACCTTTTGACGTCTAGCCCGGAACTGCCTCTTATCAAGTCGTTTTTCCTATCTATTCTATTAGAAATGATTCTCTGGCCTTCTGGAAGACTTTCACGACGTCTGGATGTTGAACCAATTTCCCAAGAACTAAATTGAATGGCCTTCTGAAGTTGCTTGCGCAGCCTCATAGGGAATAACTCGGCCTCATGCTGCTGCCTCTCTAGAATTTGAAAACTTCCTCCAGATCATTGTCCATGACCCTCTCTGTCTATGCTTCCTTCTCCGGCTTGAATTCTTCCGACAACTGCTGCTGTTCTCTAGAAAATCGAACTCTACTCTCCAAGGAAATTGATCTCATTTGTGTATATTCTCCATCTACCCATCGACTTTTCTTATAATCTTTTGTTGGACCTCCAATGGCCAAGATTAAAACTTAATCAAGGGCTATTATTATTTCCCAATTGATCTGTGTAAGTTTCTAGATAATTCACACCTTTCTCAATTAATTATGATTAATTAACCTTTTTTCCTAAGTTTGGACGTAGGAAATATTTAAAAATAGGTTAATAATCTAATTGAGACACTTCTAGGTGGAATTTCTAGAAATGATTTATAGGTATGGAGAATTCCTGTGTTTTATCCTCTCCACAAAATTTTGATTCTAGAATACCAACGATGCTACAAAAACTAACAAATAGTGCTTCCACTTCTTCACAACTTGCACTAGGGCATTGAGCTCCTTGTCATAGGTAGGTTAGTTTGAAACTTCCCCATGAAATACTTCAGAATGGTAGCATACATGCCTTCCTACCCCACATCAATACCGCTCTCATAACATACCCACTTGAATCTGTCTCCACTTCGAAGGGTTATTGCAAGTTTGGTAATCCCAAAACTGGTGCTTGACTTATCTTCTTCTTTAACTCCTCAAAGGCTCGTTGTTGGCCCTTTGCCCATTGGAAACTCTAGCCACTTGCTACTATGACGTGGAGTGGTGCTGCTACCACTGAAAATGAGGTTATGAAGGTATTGGCCCTTTCATGATGCCCTCTACCTATCACATACCCTTGATACATCAACGACTACTCTGCAAACTCACACTTCTTGAAACTTGCTAGCCATTGGTGCTTCTTTAATGTCTCTAGCACCTATGCAAAATGTGAGATGTGTTCCTCCCAGATAGCATTGTATACCAGTATATCATCCAATAAACAATAACAAACGAATCTATAAAAGGGCCCAATATATCATTCATTAAGTTCATAAAAGTAGATGGTGCATTGCATAGGGAAAATGGAATGATTAATCTCTCATACTAACATTGTCTTGTTTTGAAGGCGGTTCTCCAGGTATATTCTTCTCTGACTTGAACCTAGTGATATCGAGACTTTAAGTCCACCTTGGTGAAGTATTTAGTTTGTTGTAATTAATCTAATAGGTCATCTATTCTAAGTAGGGGGTACCTATTCTTGATCAAGATTTTGTTCAATGCTCGATCATCTATACACATTCGCCAAGTACCATCCTTCTTGGGCACAATGATGGAGGGTGACCCACATGGTGATGTACTTGGTTGAATGATACCATGTTCCAGTAACTACTGCAACTTTTTCTTCACCTCACTTGCTTCTATGACAGACTACCTGTACTACCCAATTTGTGGAAATAGGGAGTCTGTCAATAACTAGATCTCGTGCTCCACTTCCCTCTTAGGTGGTAACCCTTTAGGCTCCCAGAACACATCCCTATATGCCTGTAGCAACCCTTCCAATTGTTGTTTATGTTTTTTAGTACACACCTCCATGGATGCCTTGCCTCTTACTGGCTCTTCTACAAATTGAATTTTCTCTTAAAAAAAGTAAAACATCTTGCTTGAACTGATCAATTTCTTGGCTTGGTTGGAACTTACTATGTAATGTTACAAAAGGAAATAACAATGCTAAACAAGAAAAATACACATACGACATAGAAAAATTTAGACAATATTTAAACACCCATAAAATTGCACCAGAACTGCACCAAACTGAGCCATTTTATTATTAAAGAAGAGTGCAATGCATGGAATATGTGCACCTGGCTTTCCAAAGTAAGCTAGACAATCCCAAGTGAGAAAAATGTTGCCCTGATGCAAAGGAAAGAATTCTACTCAATGTTCTACACTAGCCCTAGAAATTATGCAACTGCTGGCTGAAAGAAACCCCTATTTGAGCTTCCAAAAGTGCTCAAAAGATTCTGCCAAATTACTCTTAGGCTCTCCACCAAAAACCGAGAAAAACTCATAAAGTGTTTGGCCTACCACCAAGCCAAATTCGAACCCACAAAATGGTGCAAACTCCGTAGCTAACTAGCAATCCATGTTGCGAACATCACGATCGAGATTAAATCAGCAAGGGGAAAAAATTGGAAAAATCGCTAAAAATGGAGAAAAAATTGGCAAATACAAAAATATTCATTTTTTTCAATTTTTTTAATATCTAAAGCATGTACAACATAAAATAAATACATTGACACATAAATGTGATAAAAGAACTAATATATAAGATGTGTAATATCATTTCTAGTGATACATCACACGTAACAGTGAATCATGTCCTGAATAGTAAATCCCGACTCCTGAGTCCCAACTCAGCCTCAAAAGATCAACAAAAGATATAATAATGTATCTCATATCATGAGTCATAATGTCATATACAATGAAATAATCAAATAACTAATACTATTGATTTCTTCTACCCCTCTTGCAAGAAATGCAATATCTTTCCCTCTAGATGTAGATGTTGGTGGAGTTGGCAGTGGACTCTATTGTGCTCTAGAAGTTGAAGAACTAGGAGCTACAGGAAGTAGACCACGTCCTCTACTAGTGACAGGGGTAGCCTGGGTAGGTGGTGTCACCCCTCCTCCTGTTGCTCCTCCAACTCCTTCGCCCCCTCCTCTACCTCCGTTTCTAACCAATCATCGATAGACTCCATGAGAGGCCTCTCGGACTCAACCCTCCATGCAGTAGTAGTGTAAATTCCATCCAATGAGATGGCCTCCATATCAAGTGTCATCTCAAGTTGCCTCACCCACAATCGAAGATTGTAGTAGACGTAGACCATGTCATTAAGTCGTTGGGACTCCAACCTATACAGAGGTCATAAAATAATAATTATAAAAAAATATTATTTAATGAATGCAAAAAATTAATTGGAAATTTGGAATATTTAAGTTTTAAGTTTAAGCTGTTGTGCTTCTTGGTGTGTATTTTTTCAAATACACTCCAGTTGCGCTCACATCTTGAGGAGCTACATGTTTGGCTGAGGATTCGAATGGCAAGCTTTTGCAGATGGGGTACTCTGGCACCATAGCTTCTCCACCACGCATCTACAACAAAATTACAAATAAGATAAACATAAGAAAAAAATGAAATTTGAAATTTGAAGCAAAGTATGAAGTTATGAACTTGAAGAGACAATGAAATTTGAAACAAACTAAAAAATACCTGGAATTTTAGTCTTCCTATCAACCACAGCCATTTCAAAGCTAAATATGCCACTTGCCATCCTGTTTATCTACATTTCTTTGGAGATTTTTGCACGTTTTACTAGAGATGGCACCATCCTCTGAACATAGGTGATGAATCCATCCATGACCTTAGCATCAAATAAGAACCCATAGGGGTAAGCAAATGCGGGGTTCAGGTAGATCCCTGTAGCATGAATGGACGACGGAGTGTGTTTTTCCATCGTTCATCAATCACTTCCCATAGGAGGAGTTATTTCTAAAACCCCTCATCTCTCTTATCATCATAGTAGGTCCGAATGGATTCTTTAGCCGTGGCCATGGCCTCATACAAGTAGCCCATTGTGGGCTTTTCACCATCAATTAATCGAGGAACCTTTACCAAAGGTTCAGTAATGTTGCACACCTCTTGCACTCCCTCCCAGAAGATTTCATGGTATGAAACTAATCTGCATATGGCCTCTTCCTCTAGTTTGCGGCTAATTTCCAAAGCACGCCACTTATCTGAAAGAAACATTCTCTTCACATCCCACATAGAATTCAAGAGGGATAGAAGAGATATGAAACTGGTGGCAAACCGTGTAATGGCGGGGCTCACCAACTCCTTGTTGTTTGTGAATGTTCTCATCAAATGAAGCACAGATGCATGATTATATATAAATTTTGTAATGCTTTTTGATGAGTCAACAATATCTTTGACAAAAGGAATTTTTCCTATGTTTTCCAACATTAAATCAATGCAATGTGCAACACAAGGTTGCGGGGAAGTGCCCCCCGACCTCTCGCTCCCGCTTCGAATTCGTGCTTTGAGAGGGAGTAGCTCTGGAGCGCCTTGGGAGCGTGCTCCCTAAAAAAACGCTCCCTACCTTTTCGGGATCGTTGAGTCTTTTTTGCAAAAAGAATTTTGCAGTAATAGTCCAAATGCAATTTTTTTCAAAGAAACAAATAAATTTTGAGTGAGGCAACGTAATGATCAAGCCTATGGCCCTAGTATTGATATGCGATTCATGTTAATGTTCATTTTCCTTCTCCTTAATCTTCATTTTCATCCTTTTACTTAGATTTTGAACATTACCATGAAATGAATTAGGATGTTTGGGAGTGGTTCCAACCTCATTGGATTTCATATGGAGAAAGTAGAATTTTAGATTTCATTCAAAATCCAGCAGACTTATGAGTTTTTTCAGGATTTCAAGATTGGGGGATTGCAATGTTTCCATTGAATTTTGTCATGTATTGGGGTATGGAACTCGTATTTAATCAAGAGCGCCAATCCCTCTATGTACCTTGATGTTAGTGACATTGGTTGTTGAACTCCTCTATCATGACCCTCCTAAAAATGTGCGAATCACTCAAACAAAATCTTGAATTGACATGCTATGGTTTTTCTATCTTATGTTAATGCTTAGAGGGTGATATTAATGACAAAGATCCCTATGCAGATCCAGAGGTAATGACAAAGATACCTTTGGATAGTAATGCTTAGAGGGTGATGTTAATGACAAAGATCCTGATTTTCCAACAAGACTAAAAGATTAGACGTTTCTCGTGGTGGCAAAAGGCCCAAGCATAAGCGATAGATAATAGATTTACTTGTCTTTTCAAGTTTCTAGTAGTTTTTATAACTATTGACTCCTTCATATTTATTATGATATTTTTTTAAACAATATATGACAATTTAAGTTTGAAATTTGAAGTTGGCAATTATAACTCATTAGTAATGAATTATGAATATGATGCTTCATGAAAGTTGAAAGTTGTTTCATTTCATTTCATGTTAGATATTATTTATTGTAATGGTTACACTTAGCTTACAAGTACAACTTTGGTGATCAAAGATGATAAATGCTATATATTGAATTTTGAAAGCTTGAAACTTTAAGATTGATGAATCATGAGACTCAATATGTTGTATGTTACTATGTTACTAACTTGTGGACGTGGTTGATGAAAATTATAACTTCTAGATGATTGTTGTTATATGGTTCAATCTATGTTTTTTATATCTAATTCATCATTCTACGTGTTTTTGTTGACATATATGCATCAAAATATAAAAAACGCTTCGGGATTCGCTCCCGAACCGGGAGCTTCTGAAAATGTTGCTCCCACTTCCCCGTTTTCGTTCCTACTCCCAAGTAACCTTGGTGCAGCACAAGGTGTCCAAAATAACATAGGATGCCTCTCTATAAGCATCTTTCCAACAACAAGATAATTTGCAGCGTTTTCCATTATGACTTGGACAACATGTTCTAGACCCACCTCCAAAATAAACACATACAACAAATCACATAATAATTTTGCATCTTTGATATGTGTAGATGCATCAACAGATTTCATAAACACTGTCTGCTTGGGACAATTAGCCAAGAAGTTTATAAGGCTTCTCCCCTTTTGATCGGTCCAACCATCTAACATCATAGTGCAACCTGTGTGTGCCCATGATGCCCTAAACTCCTCCAATCTTTTGGTGCAATCAACCTTTTCATCTTGAAGAATGAAACCTCTAAAGTCATCATAGGAAGGGACTTTGTACCTAGGTTGCACGAAACGGGGAAACGGGTATGAGTTTCCGAATTGGGAAGCGATACGAAACGCGACCTCCCCAAATTTTGGAAATGAGGAAACACGAATATATATATATATTGTGTGTGTGTGTGTGTGCAATCATAAAGCATAAATGATGCATTATAATTTATTACACTTAAACATTAAGAATTAATTTACATCACATTTACTCATGAATGATCACATAATGAAAATAAAAATATTGGAATATCCAAAAGAAACCTTTATTATATATCCAAATCTCAAAATCAACCTTTATTTATATTAATATATGAGGTTGCAAGTACAATAAAGACTATAAGGCTGCAAGAGAGAGATCCAAATCAAGATTTTCTACATCCATATCCCATTCTTTAGAATGTCCACTGTTGTATTGGGAATCTCCTCCTACATAGTCGAACAACCTTAGTGCTCTTGATTAAATACAAGTTTCATACCCTAGTACCCTACATGATCTTGATTATTGGGAGTTTTCCCTGCATAGAGGGCTTGGTTCTCTTGATTAAATACAAGTTCCATACCCTAGTACATGATAAAATCCAATGGAAACATTGCAATCCCCTCAATCCTGAAATCCTGAAAAATAGATAAGTCTGCTGGATTTTGAGTGAGATCTAAAATTCTACTTTCTCCATATGAAATCCAATGAGGGTGAAACCACTTTCAAACATCCTGACTCATTTCATGGTAATGTTAAAAATTTAAGTAAAAAGATAAAAATGAAAAATAAAGGAGAATATCACTTTTACATTACCATGAACTGCATATGCCTCAAACTTCCTAATGAACTGCATATCAACACTAGGGCAAAAATTCACTTTTATAATTTTAGACATGCATCTAGAAGCAACTAGAAGTCACTAACATACCCTAAAAATAAATTAAAAAACAAATAAAAAAAAATAAAAAAATAAAACACAAGTTAATGAGGAAACGTGGGTTGTATGGCCATGAAACGCGTTTCCGGCCGTACTGGCCACGTTTCCCGCCGTGAAACGCATTTCCGGCCGTACTGGCCACGTTTTTGTTTTGAGAAACATGGCAGTACGGCCGGAAACACGTTTCACGGCTGTACCAAAAGTGTTTCCGTGTTTCGTACCAGTTTCCGTACAGAAACGGACCTCCGTACCACATTTCCTGCAACATAGCTTTGTACCCTGGGCCAACAATTGCAATAGCATCAACAACAGGCTGGAAAAATGGATTATTCCTTGCAACACTAAAAGGAATACAACTCCAAAGAAGAAACCTGCCAACAACTTGTCAGCTTCTTCTTTCTCATTTTTTTTAAGAATTAAAGAGATAGATGGCTGTGAACCAGTCATGGTTCTATGAACAAAATATGATGAGGTAGCTACAAGGTTGGTTGTAGATATTGATGCTGAAGTAGAACCAGTGCCACTCTCATATTCACCTCCTAACACTCTATTCCTTGCTATTTGACTCCTCAGAGCTAACTTGGACAGTTTGGTTTGCTTTATTTCTTCCAATGATCTGAGGGCTTTTCGGATGATTTCCGAATTTGTATTGGTGCAAGGCCCTGCCTCATGTCTAGGGATTTGTGTAAGGTGATACTTCAATCTATACACCCCCCTTTCATATCATTCCCACACAACTTGTAAGACAAGTTTGCTATGTCAAACCCTCCATCAGGTTCACCAAATTCCCACAGAAGGTCCAATTTCCTTGGCATGTTTGTAATTCGGTTGAATTCTTGAGTTTTAATGTAAGATGAAGTTTGAAATTGAATCTAGGGCACAAGAAGAATTGCAAGTTAAAAAAAAAATTATTACATACAACACATTGAATTTTTGACCAAAAAAAACCTCAACTCAATGCACAATAATAGAAAAAATGCAAAAAAATAGAGCATAAGAAGAAATTAAACTAATAAATCTAACAATCAAGTTTTTGCATTTTTGACCAAAATGAACCATTTTCACTCTATGCAACAAAAATGAAAAAAAAACACAATCAAATCCACTAAAAAATCATTGATAATCAATGGGTTATAGAAACTCAAGCAAAAACAAGAAAAAAACAAAAAAAATGGCCAAATTTGGTGCCCATACCTAGAAACCATGCTTTCTCGAAGAAATTTGGTCCAAACTGGAATTTGTCTTGCTTGGGGTGCTAAAATCTTCAGTTTTTCTCCTCCTTTGTCCTTATAGTTGACTTCCTCTCCTCCTCAGCTCTCAAACAAGTCCGCTGTCTGTAGAAAAATGACAAATAAAAACCCAAAAATCGCTTTAAAAGCATGTTGTTCTGAGCACCCACGATCTTTCTGCATAGACTCGCGATTTTTTCGTGATGTTTTGAAAATAAATAAAAACATTGCCAAAAACATCGAAGATTAAATCCTTCGGGCAAAAAAATTGTGAATTTTTGAAAAAATCGCGATGTTCGCAACACTATTAGCAATTCGCCTTGTTATAAGAATTAGGATTTCTGGCCCAAATATCACCCAAAAAATTCTGTAAAATTAGTCAGAGACTCCTCTCAATAAACCCACAAAAAACAAGAAATGGTTTGGCCCGATTTTGACCTTCCAAAATTGACACCCAAAAGGACCTACACCCTCTAAAACTTCTAAAACACACTGATTGTCAATACTCCAGCAAAATCCTCCCCAAACGCTCTGCAAAGGTAGCAATTGCCTCCACCAATACTTCCCTTATTTATCTTGGAAAGGAACAACTCAAATTGTTAAGTCTCCACCACCCACGTGTGTCCAATCTCTGCCCTCTACGCTGGCCCCAGGAAGTGCGGAATCCTCATTGAAGAAAGCTATCACCTTCGGCCCAAAAACTCACCCATGTGAGCAACAAATTACCAAGCTTATCTCCTGGAATTTCTCCTGACAATAGCTCCTCTAAAGAATGCAAAGGACCTCAACTCGATTTCCCCACTGCGTCCTCTAGAAATACGCACTACCAGAAAAACTCTAAATGAAAATGTTGGAAATCACACTGAAAATCACCTCCAGAAGATTATGGAGGAACCTCTCTAAGACAGCACTCGAAGTCCCTTGAAGAAAGGGTGAGTTCTTCGCTCGAAAAACTCATGCTAAACAGCGAGTGACTCGGCTAAGCAGCTCGAGCAACTAAGAAGAAATTCGATATGCCAAAAATGTCAAATGAAGAGTGTTGCCTCCATTTTATATATTTTGTGGAGCCTTTTTCCTTCCTTTTTCCCTCCTTCAGGGGTCCCTCACTAAGCCTTCGATTTTTCCTCTCATGCATTTTGAACCATTGGCTTAGGGAGTGCGTATTTCCTTGCGTGGGCAGCCCCACATGCTACTAAAAAAATTCCAAAGTAACTTACTTCTAACTCCTAAGTCTTCTAATAAAGATGAAATGGGCCCCGTCACCTCCAAAATTGGCCCCAAAATGTAGAAACTAATCCTGTTCCAAAATAATTTAGGAAGGGACATTGCAATCCTCCCCTCCCAAATAGCATCCTCATCCGGCAAGCTCCTCCAATGCACCAAAAATTGGTTGTCCTCAAGCAGTGCTTGAACAAGCGCCCTCTCTAGCTGTGGATCCCCATTGTCTCTGCAAATTTCACTAGGGTCCCAAATATGCCATTGGATCGTCCCTGGTCATTGTACTATCCTGTAGTGAAGGAGTCCCTCTATACCAAGATCCCAAACCAACTTGATCAACATAAAGCACCCCTTGC